>JAYEPQ010000009.1:23602675-23669183 GCA_036321105.1 Dracaena cambodiana | reverse complement strand
AAGAATTATTTACGATTTTATGTTGAACAATGGGTGTTGTCCCACCACGATCTCCTCCAATCAAGGGATAAATTACAACCTTCTCACCTATAAAATACTCCCTGAACCATTTCCTTGAAATTCAAGCAGGAGAGAAGGTAGAGAAGAGAAGAAAAATTAAGATCATCTTCTTCCTCAACCAACACCTTGTCGAATAATTCAACAGAAGTATCACTCTCCAGAAACTCTGTTATAATCTCTTTTAGATTGTAAAGAGAGAAGTTATCTCTTAGTTAAAGTAAATCTTGAGTTTAACTCTGTCGTAACCTCTTTTAGATTGCAAAGAGAGAAGTTATCTCTTGGTTATAATAAATCTTGAGTTTTATAGTTTAAATTTATAAAATCTTTTTTCTGCAATGGTTTTTCCATCTTCTTCTGTCATTGTTAACGATGAAAACATGTGTTATCACCAACAACTCGCCCATCTCTCTCTGTGGATTCACTAGGCACTTGCCTAATGCTGGCCATGAGAGCCAACATCTCTGGCAAGCTTGCGCTTCGCCCCATCACTAGTTGAAACAGAGCAATAAGTATAATGGTACCCTAGTATCGTAGATTGGAAGAAAAACACGCCTACATTTTCACAAAATATTTTGCTAGTTAGCCTCCTCCGGCGAGCCCAATTGGACTCTCAAAACTAGCGGCTTAGATATATTGATCTCAATGCAAACATGGACAAAGGCATCCTCCAACAATGCCTTTGTACAAACGTTAATAGCTATCGGTCTACGCACAGCTTCCCCAATCTCCAAAGTAGTAGTCAAATGGCAAATCAAGTAATCGCATCTACACTTCAACTCTTGAGATAATGGTCTTTAAAGACCAAAAGTTCTTCCACCAATCCTCCAAATTGAGCATATAGTCTGCTACTGTAAAGGCTCTCTGTCTTCACTACTAACTTGTTCTCCTCA
Organism: Dracaena cambodiana; assembly: GCA_036321105.1. Taxonomy (NCBI): domain Eukaryota; kingdom Viridiplantae; phylum Streptophyta; class Magnoliopsida; order Asparagales; family Asparagaceae; genus Dracaena; species Dracaena cambodiana. The sequence goes on along the minus strand of JAYEPQ010000009.1, from coordinate 23,668,233 downwards.
TAGTTGAATTTTAATGTCAAAATCCATTTCCCATATGAATATATCGAAATTCCTTCTTGTCTTCCACCGGAGGCAAAGGATCCTTGCGAGAAATTCTGGAGCCAGCACATAGTTGCCAAAAAACTTACAAATCAAGGAGAACTTCCATTGTACCATTTTCTTCGTGAATCTCTCTACAGGAATCACAAGAGTTTCTTTGAATACCTGTTATAATCAAGCAACCAGCTCACCTAGGACCTTCCTCTAATCATACGTGATATGACCACTGGATCTTTTTACTCCATCCAACATTACAGGGGAGTCGAGGACCCCTTTTCTGGTACTTCCAGCTTGCTTGGAGACCCATGTTATGTAACAAAAGCATGCCCACCACACATCAGGGAGAGAGCGAAATTTTTTTTTTTTTTTTTTTTCCCACATAAATTATATAAAGCATACATATATTGAGCACAAATACACTTTAAACATGGAAAGATCTGTCGCATCTGAACACAACATATAGAGGAATTAAGCAATACTATTGAAACAAGAAAATCAAGAAGAATAAGCCCACAATTCAAAGCATTAACTGGACAAATTAGCACTAAACAGGAGACAGCAACATAGTCTTTCACCCGCTCAACATTTCCTGGGCATCGATCCTGAGCTTGCACTTGGTAGAGAGATGCATGGCCAGCGAGGGATCAATGTGGAGGTAAGCAAGAGTGGGAGAGTTCTTGTAGGTGCAGAGGCAGGACATGTCGGCCTTGGCGAGCAAAGAGCAACACTGGGCCAATGGCCTTGTTGGCGCCTTACCCGTGATCGCAGGCAGGCATGCATGCCAGCAGACCTTGACGAGTCATGTTGCAACGCCTACTCGAGGCCACATCACATAGCTTGCCGTTGGCCATCAGCAGCGTTAAGATTGCCACCAGTGCAACAGTAAGAGATCTGAACTCCTATGCCATTGCTTAATCTTTTTTGATTGATGATGGCTTGTGGTTGATAGTACAGGAGGTTGTTTAACTAGGTAGAGAGTTTAGTTAGAGAAGATACCAGCATTAAGAGCCCGTGACTGAAAAACCTCAGAACTAGGATCAGCTGTGAGTCGGGATGGCTAACAGGTCGGCCGGCCTGCTGGAACACCCGGTTCGACACGGCCGAGCACGTGGTCAAGCATGGCTCGTCTGAGCCATGCGAGCTAGGCCTGACACGGGAGCCATGCCTGAGCCTAGTGGCTCGGGCCAGACGGCACTTGCATGCACACACACAACTCTCATTTCTCTTAACTCTCTACTCAAAATTTTTATACAACAAGAAAAATCAAGCACTTCGTACTCTCAAGTAACAATTCCAGAATCAAGATCAAGTTCCCTTAACTTCAAATCTTCAAGATCAAGATTCAAGAATCAACTAACAAGCAATTTCAAAATACAAGATCAATCTCCTCTCTCCCTCTCTACATCTGAATTCTTGACTATCAAGCTCTCTTCTCAGCTTGCAAGGTTGAGGTACATGTTTTTTTTTGTTAGAATTAATTCATTTTTTCCATAAAATTTACAAAAATTGGATCCCAACTCCTCCAATGCTTTGTCTAGCCAAGCCACCAGTCACAATTTTAGTCCCTTTTTAACTTTGGAAGAACATCAATTTTTGCATCAACCACTTATCGATACACCACAAGTTCCATTCTCACTTTTACAACTACATGCATATGAGTACGCCTAATAGTCTCAAGATAAGATAGCTTTTTCGGATTTTCCTAGTGAACCCATGACATTTCCCTCTGTTTTTCAAGATGCACCGACGTTATTTAGAACTTTCAAATTCGATATTTGGAATCATTTTAAAAAATATAGTGAGAATGGCGCTAGGAAGGCTAGATGTAAATATTATCAAAGAATTTATTTATTTCCCAAGGGTAGTGAAGCGGCCATCTAAAGAGAGAAATGAAAAAAACACACCCACCTAATGAACCATAATAAATACAACTTAGTATATTCGGTGGTAGTTTAGAAATATTTAAATACAATCCTATAATAGGCAGAGGCTGTTTAGCAACATACATCATCCATGTCGAACAATCATTTTTCATGGCCAAAGACCCAATATTTGAAAATTTTATTAGAATGACATATAATCTCGAATTTAAAAAAGTCCCCTGAAACATATGTAAGTTTGATATTGCTAAAACATATTAAGATCAAAGACAAATTTTAATTGCTATTCTTACTCCTTTGCTTTATAGAATTGCTATTACTTTCAATTATTGGGAAGGTTTGAATGACAATTTATTTATGCGTAACTTTCCAATATATAGATGAAGATTGGTGCATAAAAAAAAAAGTAGATTTTATAAAATTTGAATTTCCTCATACCATGCAAAATCTTATTCAAGCACTTTTAAATATTTTTTCTGCTTTTAGAAATGAGAGAAATTATTTTCCATTTCTTTTGATAATGTATCCGAAAATACGATTGCAATTGAAATTCTTAAAAATTATACAATATTAATACTAGATGAACAATTATTTCTTATTAGATGCGTATGCCACATAATGACCTTGTGTTTGCAAGATGGTTTGAGGGTTGTTGATGAATATGTACAAAAACTTCAAAGCACAATTACATTTATAAAATGTAATGGGTCTAGAAAACAAAATTTCAAATCAATATTCCAAAACTCTAAATATAAACTTAGACTATTACTTCAGAATATAAGAACACGTTGGATCTCAAGATACAAAATATTGAAAGTCATTTCCATTTGCATTTCAATTATTTTCCAAAATAGAATTGCATGTGCGTGCTTTGACTAATGATGACTGGGGAGCAATTAGAATGCATCAAGCAATTATTAAGTACATTTGAAAGTGTAACTAGGACACTTTTGGAACCTACTATCCAATTATACATCTTTCACTTCATTTTTTAATCGAAATTGGTGATTTTTTTGCAGAGTTTAGAGATAATCCCATTCTTGTAGATATTGTAGCACCAATGGAGACTAAATTCAATAAATTTCACTATTTTCTTATTTATTTTATTTTATTAACATTATAGATCTGCATACAAAACTAGATGGAATAGAATTTTTATTAACAAAATTCCATAAATTTTTGTGTTATGATACTAATATTCTAGAATTAATACCTGATATTAAAACATATTTAGATATTATATAGTCTATATATAAAAATATGTACATTAACATGCCTCCATTTCAGAAGCCCAACCAACCACGTGTAGAGGAACTAGTGTTAAAAACAAACTCCTATCAGGTTTATTATCTGTATCTAAAGAAATTAAAATATCTCATACTTCATTTAATGAACTTCACTACTATCTTGATCATGCCTTTGCCCTTGCTAATATCAAAGAGAGATATGAAGCTTTTGATATTTTGGACTGGTAAAAATCACAGGAAAAATATATCTTGTACGTTTCAACATTATCCGTAATATACTAATTCTCTCGATATCAACAGTAACATCGAAGTCTAGTTTTCATGCAGGTAGTAGAGTACTAATGGAGTGGAGAAACTCTATAGCGACCAACGTACTGGAAATATGCGCATATTTGAAGGATCTGCTGGATGCATAAAATAGGATTGAAGACGAGCAAATAATCCTGAAATGGAGAACTCACTAGATGATAATTAAAGAATGAAGACTTATGTGGAAGATTATTTCTTTTATTCTTCATATATTATATTATGTATCATTTTTTTTAATACTAGTAACTCACTCAAGACTCATTATACTCTATTAAGTAATACAGATAACAAGTTGAGAGTAACGAGTAGGGTCATCTCCCCTCTCTTTGGGCCTTATATGATATCAAAAGAGTTTTTATGGAGCCAAATTGTATTGTTTGTAAAAATTAAGTAAAATAAAATCCCATTTTTTACTTATAATTCATTTTATCCTAATATGCCAACATTTAAATGTTTTTGTGCTCATGTTTGCTATTATAATTGTTTATGTAATTTTTATCACACTTGAAAATTTTTAATTTTTCTAATTTCTTTTTCATAATTTTCCCTAATAGCCATGCCGATCCGTGAGTAATGATAGCACCATGGATTCACGGAACACGGACCTATGAACGTATTGAAAAAACAAAAATTTTAAAAAACAAAAAGAAAAATTGAATCTTGTTTTCCTAGTTTACCTTCATGTTGACTGGCCAGAAAAAAGTAGGAAAAAGGAAGAAGAAGCATAGTTCTTATGATGGAGAATTTCAGGTGGCTTATTCTCAAAATATAGATCCGTGGCCCGACTTGAGCAACGAGCAAAGAGAAACTCAAGAAACATTGTGTTGAGGTATTTTCATGTAACAACAGATCACATGTTGGAGACTCGCTAAGTGCTAGTTAGTTTAGCATATATGTTGCTAGTCTAAATTACCCATTGTTTAATTGTTTGGACGGTGTGTGTATATATATATATATATATATATATATATATATATATATATATATATATATATATATATATATATATATATATATATATATATATATATATATATATATATATATATATATATATATATATATATATATATATATATATGAGAAAAATAAAAATGAACTGACAGCTCATACAAGTTACTTGTGCTGTAGGTCTTTTCTACTATATCCATTAAAATTTTTAAAAAAATTTTTTTTGGATTATGATCTCGACCCTTTAGGGTTCACTCATACCCAATTTCTTAGGTTTTAGGTTGTGATTTTATCCTCTATCAAATTAACACAAATTTTAACGGTTTTCAATGAATAAACATTTTGTATCCACTTGACGAAAGTGTAAACGAGCTCTAAAATTTATGAAATTTAATCTTATTATAGTTAATGAGGTAGAGATTTTAATTCTAGAAAATATTTGAAGAGAAACTATTGGATTACTATAATTTTGCTGTTAAGTCACATAATTTTTCCTGAGCTGGTGGCTCACCTACAGTAGTCCCTACACACACTCACACACACATACACACACGTACATACATATGAGATTACTTTATATAAACTACCAGTTCTAGTAAATTACGTGAGCTAGCTAGCAATAAAAAATAGTAATGCTTTCCAAATCTTATTTTTGATCATGATCTCTATGGTCTTAACTATTTTAATATCAAAATTTGTGGGTTTTGGAGTTCATTTATTATTCCATCAAGTAGATATAAGAAGTTGCATTTAGAGAAATCATTAAATTTTATATATAATTGATAGAATGTCAAAACAAAACTAAAACCCAAGACATTTGGTAGGAGTAAATTCTAGAGAGTTGAGATCAAAATTCATAAATAACAATTTTAAAAAAATATGTGAGAACAATGAAAAAATTTTATGGAAACTATTAGCTTATTTCCTTTATTCTTATATATAAATAAACATGTCTTTGATTGACTCATATTCTGGAATTCCACAAAAATATCTTCGTAGTCTTATATAACGTAAAATCCTAAAATTAAAATATGGCGCCAAAAAACTAATTAAATATTTATATATTTTCTCAATGGTCTCTCTCCTTTTTCCACCATTTCGTGGGAAATTACATTTGAACAACTGGGAAACCGTCTGTAGCTCATCAAAGTTGGGTGGACTTGGCATTAGAAATCACGAATTTGACTTTGCTGCTCTGTCCAAGAAAAGGAGCTTCTGGAGAGACATAGTTCAGGCTAAGTATCCCTCTCCCATGCATGAATACATGGAAGTCCATTTTGAGCACATCATCTAGTTTTTGGCCAAGTTCAATGGGTAAGTAGTGTAAGAATCCATGTTTTAAATCTGGCTATTTTTTGAGCCAAAAAAGAAGGGAGAATGATATATTTACTTATATAAATACATAAATATAGCGAATGTAAATTGGCTTAAAAGGAAAATATTAATGGGTGTGAATGGTCGAACAGGTAGGACTATTCGAACTGGTGCGAAGAGTCAATGAGTGTAACTATTCAAGCGGGTGCTAATGGCTAAATGGTATAACAAGTCCAACATAAGTTTGTGTAATTATTTGAATGGTTATAATATTTCAGACACTACTTAGCCAAAAAGTTTGAGTTTGAAATTCAAACATGAGTGGGTATAAACTACTTGAAAAGTCGCAACGATTCAAATGCTCTTTGGCAAATGGATATGTGTTTGAAATTTAAACATGAAAGAATGCGACTACTTGAACAGTTGCAACTGTTTAGACACTACTTAAATTTCATTTTGCCACAAAAGTTTATGCCTTTTTACCCTTTCAGATTCTATAAATATACCATGTCTTTGAATTTCATAAAATAACCAGAAGAAATTCATTTTCTTATAATAAAATCTCATTGAACATTCATTCCATTTATATGTAATAAAGAGTATTGCTTTATTTTGATCCATTGAGGCAATTTGATTGTTGATTCTATCCAATTGTAATGAGATCATTGCATTATGAGAGAGTGATGCCTACATCCAAAAGCCTATTAAGTGGAGGGCGAATCAGTTTTAAGGATATAACATTTAATGCTAGACACAATGATCCATTCTAAAGAGTTTATAGTAATGCTCTTCTAACTTACTTTACATATATTTTTTTTTTCTAAATTTATAGATTGTTATTATTTTATTTAATCTGTTTGGATTTCTAATATCTAGTTTTCGAACTTAACAGCTATAACAGTATTTAATCCATTCCTTATTTCCAACAATTTTAAAACTGATTGCATAGATTAAAATATTGATCGGAATATAGTTGCATAACTATTTAATTAAGAGAGTTAATTTTTGTCTTAATTCAATTTACATGAGAGGCTAATACATCTCTTACTATATACTTGGTTGTTAAAGATAGAACCTTGTGCAAATTAAATTAAACAAAAAATTGATTAATTTGGATTTAACCTTGACTATGTTACTAATTGATTTTTTTTTATCCCAAATCTAAAATATTATTTTGAGAATTTTTTTTAGATATTAATTTTTGTGACTAGTTTACTATTTACACTTCAATAAAGTACATAATTCTCTGATTCAGAAAACTTAAAGAAAAAAGGAGAATATATTTTAGAACATATTTTTGGTTTGAAGATTCCATTGATTCAAAATTTTTTTAGAGATAGTGGCTTAAAATTTTTTATAAAGTTAAAGTAAAAATTTTGTTTATGTAAATAAGTATTACACTTGATACATCCATTCTTACAACTCCTATCATAGTTGTTCCGACTATGCCTTCAAGCTAGTACGAGAAAGTTGAGAAGTTTAATAGTATTGATTTCAAAATATAGCAACAGAAACTATTGTTCTATCTCACAACACTAAATCTGACAATTCTTAATAATAATGACTAATAATCTATGAAAACGGTTAATGTATGGAAATATACAGATTTCTTGTGTAAAAATTATATGATAAATGGACTGGACAATATATATACAATGTGTACAGGTTAGTTTTAACTGTTAAGGAACTGTGTGAGTCGTTAAACAATAAATATAATATAAATGATGTTGGCTCCAAGAAATATGTAGATGGTAAATTTATGAATTATAAAATAGTTGACTCTAAAAATGTGATCAACTAAGTATAACATTTTCAAGTAATGATTCATGAAATTCAAGCATGCTTATCAATGAATCATTCCAAGTGGCTGTGATTGTTGAAAAATTATCACTATCTTGAAAGAATTTAAATATTATCTTAAGCATAAGCATAAAAAAATGACACTTGAAAATCTAATTGTACAATTGAGAATTGAAAAAAATAGCCGCACTTCTGAAAAAAACTGAAAATCTATACTTAATTTTTAAAAATAATATGATGGAACAGTCCAAAAGGCCTCATGATAGGAAGATTAAACACACTAGCGAAAGCTCTTAGAGTGGCAATTTGAAAAGGTTCATTGGCAAGTGCTATAACTTGAGAAGTCTGGATATCATGCAAAGGATTGTCATATGCACCAGACTTTTCTAAGGAAAAAAAACTTCTTAACGCAAATTTAACAAACGAGAATAATCTTTGTGCAAATGTTGAAGATATGAATCTTATATATGTTGTCTCAGAAGTCACCCTAGTTGGTGCGAATTCCAAAGAATGGTCTGGACAATGGGGTCACATGTCATATCTGTGCCAACAACTGGATATTCTTAGCATATAAAATTGTGGAAAGAGAACTATTCTATATCTCTACAATCTCTAATATTGAAGAATGAGAAATGATTATACAGAAGATGACTTTAGCAAAAGAATTTACTCTGACTAATATATTTTGTGTACAAGACGTTTGCAAAAATCTATTTAGGTTTATATTTGAGTTTGACAAATTTGTACTTACGAAAAATGGTATGTATGAGGGCAAGACATATATGACTAATTGTTTGTTTAAGATGAATATAATGACCATTGCTCCTACGACCAATAATGATGATGATGATGATGACGATGATGATAATAATATTGATTCTTCTTAGTGTTAGCAAAAATAGTGGAATAATACTAATGCAACAACCAGCGGAATAAAATAGTTAAACGAAGAGAAAAATAGCAGAGACAGAGAACACGCAGATTTAACGTGGTTCGACAATATGCCTACGTCCGCAGGGACACGATCGAAAAACTTCCACTATATCAAAAGAGATTACAAGTTTCTAGTTCTTAACCACAAAAGAAATAACGATGAAATCACACAAAAATTTGAGATCAAACTCTAAACTCTTATTACAATGATTTTCTTCACCTTTGCTTTGGTCGCCAAAGAAAACCTTGAGAGAACCCGCTTCAATTATTTCTCTCTTTCCTGCTTTCAGCCAATAATTATTGCAGCCACTTTATTTTCTTTGATTGCTTCAGGCCGCACCAAGCAACCACCAAAATTTTCTTTTGGTTGCTTTTGTTTGGCTGCAAGTAGAGAAAAGCAGCAGCCGCCACAAAAGAACACCCCCTTGGCTCTTTGTTTTCTTTTTTTTTGGGCAAATCCAAACCCTAGCCACACAACCCCATATTTATATTATATCATAACGGGTTTGGACCGGTTCGGACCCATTTCAGTGCACCGAAATCCGTTGCGGCAATAAAAATCTCTTAGCAACAATCTCCCACTTGGAGACCTATTGCAAAAATTGTAATCTCTATACATGATAATCTATTGTCCAAAGCTTTTACCTCAATCGTTCAAAGTCCCAATTTCAGCATTCAACACAAATGCAGCAAAGTTGAGCAATAGCTCAAATTTTTCCCATCAACCGGTTTTGTCAATATATCTGCAGGATTCTTTTTGCCCTCAATATTCTCAAACTTTAATTGGCCATCATCTAATTAGGATCTAACGAAGTGATATCTCAAGTGAATATACTTAGTCCGTAAATGATACGCTGAGTTCTTAGCAAGACGAATTGCACTCTAACTATCACTGAACAACCTGCAATCCACTCCATAAAAATCCAATTCACTCATCAATCACTGCAACCAATTAAATTCTTTACTTGCTTCTGCAGCTGCAACATACTCAGTTTCTGTCAAAGATAAAGCAACAATTGATTGTAATCTTGAAATCCAGCTTACTGTTGTCCCTCCTACAGTAAAGACATAACATGTGGTGCTCCTACCGTTGTCTCTATCACTCACATGGTCTGAATCCAGAAAACCTTGCACATCAATGTTATCACCCCCAAAACATAAACAATACTTTGAACTACCTTTCAAATACTTGAAAATCCACTTCACTACTTGCCAAGTGTTTCTTTCCAGGGTTCTTCATGAATCTACTCACCATTGCATACATAAGACTCCCAACGGCCGATAAATAAGGCACATTCTCCATGTATCTTGTCTCCTCATCTGTCTTAGCACCTTACTCTTTTGACAGTTTAAACTGTCCACCAAGAGCTGTAGTTACCGGTTTTACATTTTCCATATTGAATCTCTCTAACACCTTCTTTATATACCCCTCCTGAGATAACAACAATTTCTTACTTTTCTTATCTCGGGTAATTTGCATTCCAAGAAGTTATTTTGCCTCACCTATGTCCTTCATAGAGAATCTCCCTGCCAACTTCCTTTTCAGATCATTAATTTTCTTCATGCATGTACTTGCCACAAGCATATCATTTATATACAAAGTAAGTATAATAAATTTACCATCCTTAAATTTTTGTAGATATACACAATGATCTGAATTGAATTTGGCAAATCCCGAATCCAACATAAACTTGTCGAACTTCAAGTACCATTGCCTCGGTGCCTCTTTCAATCCATACAAGCTCCTTTTTAGTCGACATACCCAAGTCTCCTTTCCTTTAACTTCATATCCCTTCGGCTGTTCCATGTATATTTCCTCCTCCAAATCACCATGAAGGAAAGCAGTCTTCACATAGAGCTGCTCTAAATATAATCCTTTCATAGCCACAATACTTAGTATTGCTCTGATAGAAGTCATCTTGACAACAGCTGTAAATATTTTATTGAAATCAATACCATTTCTCTGACCGTATCTCTTCACGTTTTACCCTGTATACCACTTGTTATGCAATATTTTCATCTTTTCCGGTCGCTTCACCAATTCTCATGTGTGATTCTCCTCCAACGAAGACATCTCATCATGCATGGCTTGCTCCCACTTAAAATGAAACTTAACCTACATAGCCTCTTGGTAACTTTCTGGTTTCACCTGCATCAGTATACAAAACATGATATAAAGGAAGACAAAGTTTTTTGGGTTGGCTTCCTTATCCTCGTGCTCCTCCTCAAAGTGAGAACACTCTCTGATGAAGTACTAGAACCATCTACTTCAGTCAGTGGCTCTCTCTCCTGTTTGGTCTCATCTGAAGTTTGTGTATTCTCAGGTATAACCATTTCTTCTCCTTCAGATGTAGGTATTTCTTCTTTTCTTTTATTCATGGGATCCATCCCATCCTGTGGCTCACCCAGCTCCAAGTGCTCTTTCTCAACTGTTTTCTCACTCTTATTCTCCACTCGGTCTTTATACATACAGCCCTCATTGAATACTACATCTCTGCTATGAATCACCTTGTTATGCTCATAATCCCATAAGCAATAACCATATTCTTTGCCACTGTATCCAATGAATGCACACTTCTGAGATTTAGAATTAAGCTTCTTTCTCATCTCATGATCTACATGTGCATATACTATACAACCGAACACTTTTAAGAATGAATAATTCACAGTCTTACCAGACCACACCTCCTCTGGAATTCCTCCATCTAAAATACTAGCTGGATCCTGTTGATCAGATAGACTGTCGTATCTATAGCGGCTCTCCAAAGTTGCAAAAGCAAACCTGCATGTAGTCTCATACTCCAAACTCGCTCCAAAATGGTTCTATTCATCCTCTCGCCACGTCATTCTGCTGCGGTATCCTTAGTACAGTTTTTACTCTCCTTATCCCGTGGATAGAGCAATAGTAATCGAACTCTCTATTGCAAAATTCTATACCATTGTCTGACAATAGAACATTTCACCTTCAAATCTATTTCATTCTCAACAAGAGCTTTCCATACCATGAAAATCTTGAAGACATCGGATTTCTGCTTAAGTGCAAACACCCATATTTTCCTGCTTGCATCATCTATGAAAGTGACAAAATAAGAATTACCTCCAAGAGACTTCACCGAAGAAGGCCCCCATATATCTGTATGCACCAACTCCAATCTCTCAGTTTTCTTCTTCTTCACATCCTTCATAAAACTAACTCTTTTCTGCTTTCCAAACACACAGTTCTCATAGAAATCAAAGTTAGCATCTTTCATATCTGTCAATATACCTCTAGATTTTAATATCCTCATGCCGCTCTCGCTCAAGTGATCGAGTCTCTGATGCCATAAGGTAGCCTTCTCATTCTTCACGGTGGACAAAGAAACAATATGATCCACCGAGCTTGAGAATAAATATAGAGTTTTCACTCTCTCACCCTTGACCACTATCATTGCTCCTTTGCAGATATTTCACTGTTTCCTCTCAAATGAGATTTGATAACTTTCGCCATCCAGCTTGCTAACAGATATCAAATTCTTCTTCAAATCTGGTATATGCCTGACCTCTTGTAATAGCAACTTTTCACCATTGTGCAATTTCAACTGAATTGTCCCCTTACCGACAATCTTAAATTTCTTCCCATTATCAACAGTCACATGCCCAAAATCACATTGGACATAATTCTCAAATCATTCTCTGCGAGCAGTGCAATGGAACGAAGCCCCTAAATCAACAAACTACAGATCTGATCTCGATTCTGTATGAGCAGACAAGCACAAGTCATCATACTCCTTACTTGGATTCACCATATTCGCTCCTTCCTTATTTTTATTTGGACAATCCTTCTTCAGATGACCCTCTGTCTTATATTTCCAATATGCTAACTTTTTCTTGAACTTCTCCTTAGATTTTGATCTCCCTCTATGCTTCGACTCCCTGCTTAAATTTCTACCCATTTCCTTCCTTCTGTCATTATCAATAGACAGAACAGTACTTGTAAAAACTGTGCTCTCACCCATACTCTTTTTCATCAATTCAACATTCATGATTGTACTCACAACATCATCAAATTTAAGAGCAGTATTGGAAGTATTGTTGATGGCCATAACAATATTACTCCAACTATCCGGTAACGAATATATAAATATCAAAGCTTTAATGTTATCAGCAAAGACAAAATCTAAGGATTCAAATTGTGAGCATAATGCGTTAAATTCGTTCAAATAATTAACAACTGAACTATCAGATGACATTCTCAAGTTGAACAACTTTTTGATAGAAACAGTCTATTTGAAACAGACGGCTTCTCATAAAATTTAGCCAACGCTAACATCAAACCTGAAGTGGTCTTCTCCTTGGAGACGTTGAACACAACCTACTTTGTCAGGCACAATCGAATCTGCGCCAAAGCCTTCCTATCCAACAATTCCCACTCCTCATCTATCATCTTTTCTGGCTTTTCTCCAAATAGTAGTTGATGTAAATTCTGTTGATATAAATAATTTTCTATCTGCAACTTCCACCATTAGAAATCTGTCCCATCAAATTTTTTAATCTTTCCCTTCCTATCTTCCGCCATAACTCCCACTCAAAATCAATACCGATCTGAATGAAATCTAACCCGAAGCATGGCTCTGATACCAATTGTTAGCAAAAATAGCGGAATAATACTAATGCAACAACCAGCGAAATCAAATAGTTAACCAAAAAGAAAATAGCAGAGACAGAGAACATGCAGATTTAACGTGGTTCGGCAATATGCCTACGTCCATGGGGACATGATCGAAAAACTTTCACTATATCAAAAGAGATTATAAGTTTCTAGTTCTCAACCACAAGAGAAATAATGATAAAATCGCACAAGAATTTGAGATCAAACCCTAATCTCTTGTTACAGTGATTTTCTTCACCTTTGCTTCAACCGCCGAAGAAAACCCTAGAGAAGCCGCTTCAATTATTTCTCTCTTTCCTGCTTTTGGCCAATAATTATTGCAGCCACTTATTTTCATTGATTGCTTCAGGCCGCACCAAGCAACCACCAAAATTTTCTTGTGCTTGCTTTTGTTCGGCTGCAAGTAGAGAAAGCAGCAGCAGGTGCCACAGAAGAACACCCTCTTGGCTCTTTGTTTTTTTTTTTTCGGCCAATCCAAACCTTAGCCACACAACCCCATATTTATATTATATCATAATGGGGTTTGGGCCGGTTTTGGACCCGTTTCGGTGTACCGAAACCCGTTGCAGCAATCGGGCTCCATTAGCAACACTTAGGTGATTAATTCTTTTTATATCTAGCATGGTAGGTTAATACATGTTAATTATCATAGTATGCGTAGATTAGTTAATTTAAATATGATTCATAATGTTAATATTAATCTAGGTAATAAATATGAAATATGTGTTGAAGCCAAAATGGCTAAATTTTCGTTTTATTCTATAGAATAAAGTACTGAATCTCTAGAATTAATTCATCCTGATATATGTGATTAAAATCTATTCAAATTAGAGGTGGAAAAAAGAGCTTCATTATTTTTGTTGATGAATGTACTAGATATTTTTATGTATATTTGATAAAAAAAATAAAGATAAGTCAATCAAAATGATTATACAATATAAAAATAAAGTTGAGAACCAATTTAGCAAAAAGATAAAAAATACTAAGAAGTGATAAAGGTAGTGAATAAGAGTAACCATTTGCACAAATTTGTGCAGAATATTACATTATTTTATTAGACAACTGGTCTTTACACTCCTCAACAAAATAGTGTAGCTAAGCATATGAACAAAACTTAAAAAAAATGATGAATGCCATATCAATAAGTTTTAATTTACTCCAGAATATATCGGGGAAAGTTTTGCTTTCTACCAACTATGTTCTCAATAAGATATCTCAAAAGAAGTTAGATAAAATGATTAATTACAATAAGACCAATTATACTATGGTGGTAGTGTAACTTACTACTTATGAAGTTTAAAAATCTCACTTTAGTCCCTGGACCCTTAGTGACGTTAGCCAATTATTTAATATCCTCACTCTTTTCAAAATTAACCTTCACTCTTTGTATATAATTCCAAGAATGCGCTATTCCCCATCTTCTTCCCTCAATCCCTCCCTTTATTTCTTTGCATCTTTCTCTCTCTCCATCCCCATCCCCATGCAGCCAATGATCCAAATTTCCATTGTGGACATCCTCATAAACAAGCATCCTAATTTCGATCACGAGGATTAAATCAGTAATTTTTTAGGGAAAACATAAATATTCTTAAGCTAAAATTTTGCAATAAAATTACCTGTGAGTTCCCTCAACACAATAGCCAAGCAATCTAAACAAATTCTTGTGTTTCACTCTTCCAATCGCTTGCTCCTCCACTTTAAACTCCTTCTCTGCTTGTCCTCTAATCAAACAAAGTTTTAAAACCCATTTCTTTAAAACGAAAAAAACACAACTTTAGCGTCAACAAGAAAAGAAAAATCCAAACTTTCACATCACAGACCTATCGGATGTTGCAAAATATTGATATCTTATCCACACAAATAGGCATCCAAAATAGTTTCGCACAAGAACTAATACAAAATAAGAGAAAATACAAAATTTAACGAGATTTGGTAAATATTATCTACGTCCTCGGGCACCAATGATCAATCCACTATCACCAAAGTTTCAAATTATAAAGATCTCTGACAAATTGGAAAGTTCCCCAAAAATAGGAGATTTATTTTTTAAATCCAAAAATCCAAAATTACAACTTGGAATTTTTTAGATTTGAAAACTTTCCAAAATAGAACATATTTTCTCAGAACAGTTTTATATAATAACTAATTATTTTTGGGATGCTCAAAACCAAAAACACAAGGCCCTATTTATCGGACCCATGGGTGGTGTCTTTTTAGCGCCCAGCCGATATGGGACTAAAAAAGCTACAACCAAAATTCAATAATCTCCACCTTAGTGAATAAGGCCCACATCGTCAGCGTCTCCAAATTAAAATTTTTAAACTGCCAAAATATTAACCAAATCCAAACAATACTTGAATTTGGTCGAAATTACCACCTTGGTCATCATATCAGCGGGATTATCTACAAATCCAATCTTATAAAGTAGTATCTTTTCATCTTCCATAATTTCCCGCACAAAATGATACCTAATGTCGATACGCTTTGTCTATGCATGACAGACTTGGTTCTTTAGCAAGTGAATTGCACTCTGACTGTCACAATACATAGTAACCTCTTTCTGAATAATTCTCAAGTCTTTAAGCAAACCATGTAGCCAAATTGCCTCCTTTACAGCCTCTGTAACTGTCATATATTCTGCTTCTGTTGTATACAGAGTAACCGTGGACTGCAAAGTAGACCTCCAACTCACTGGTGCTTTAGCAAGAGTAAATACATAACCAGTAGTTAATCGACGTTTGTCCAAATCACTTGCATAGTCAAAATCAAAATATCCAACCACACACTGACCAAGAGTATCATCACACTTAAATATCAAACTAACATTTATAGTGTTCAGAATATATCGTAAAATCCATTTTACGATAGGCTGTAAGCCTGCCAATGTTCTTTTCCAGGATTATGCATATACCTGCTCACACCGCCAACTGCCTATGAAATGTCAAGTCTCGTACACACCATAGCGTACATTAAGCTACAAATTGCATTTGAATAAGAAACCTTCGACATATACTCATGTTCCTCATCTGTGCTAGGAGATAAATCTACACTTAACTTGAAATGAGAAACAAGTGGGATACTCACAGGTTTTGATTTTTCTGCCGTGCCAAAACGCTGTAGCATCTTCTTCAGATATTGTTTCTAAGATAAACAAAGTTTGCCTCTCTTTCGATCTATGCTTATCTCCATACTGAGAATCCTTTTAGTTTCATCCAAATCTTTCATTTCAAAC
This sequence comes from Dracaena cambodiana, assembly GCA_036321105.1. Classification (NCBI taxonomy): domain Eukaryota; kingdom Viridiplantae; phylum Streptophyta; class Magnoliopsida; order Asparagales; family Asparagaceae; genus Dracaena; species Dracaena cambodiana. The sequence goes on along the minus strand of JAYEPQ010000009.1, from coordinate 23,651,880 downwards.
TCTTGATTCAACTGACCTTTCAACATTTCAATCTCTTCTTGGCTCTTTGAAGCTATTAATATATCATCCACATACAAAAGTAGATAAATGAATGAAATTTACTTCTAGTATACTTTAAACTTATCATGAACTGATCAAATCGCTTGAACCATTGTCTCGAAGATTGCTTCAATCCATACAACGATTTATTCAATTTGCAAATCCAATTTTCCTTTCCAGCAACCTTGAATCTATCTGGCTTAGTCATATAGATTTTCTCTTCCAAATCACCGTGTAAAAATGTGATTTTCACATCAAGTTGAACTAGTTCCAAATCAAACTGTGCTACTAAGGCTAACATAATTCGAATGGAAGAATGTTTAATGACTGGAGAAAATACCTCATTATAATCAACTCCTTCCTTCTTTGCGTAGCCTTTCACCACTAATCTTGCCTTGTAGCGGATATCATTTTTGTGAGGAAATCCTTCTTTATTTGTAAATACCCATTTGCATCCAATTGCTTTCTTATGTTTAGGTAGCTGAGCTAACTCCCAAGTTTGATTCTTCTGAAGAGACTGCATCTCTTCATCCATTGCTCTCCTCAACTTCTTCTCTTCAGAACTTCTAATTGCTTCTCTATAGATGGAAGGAATATCAACTACAACTGGAAGTGCTTAGACCACCACTGTATTAAGGAAATGAGCAGGTTTCTTAATTTTTTGACGTGCCCTGTTGTGTGCAATTGAGCTTGGTTGCTATGGAGGTTCTTGGGTTAAAAACCTCTTCCTCTTTTTATTCGACATCCTTTTCTGTCACTGGACTGTCATTATAAACTGGGTCAACTCTGGCTTTTTCAAACTCCACCTGTTGCGGAGCACTCTCCACCTGCTGCTGAACATTACTGGCCTTCTTCTCTTTTTTAGGATTACTAAGTGTTATCTTTTCAACATGGCAGATTCAACAAAGGTAACATCCCTGCTAAAAATGATTTTCTTCGAATTTGGACACCAAAGGCGATATCATTTCACACTCGAGCTTATTCCCATGAACAATACTTTCTTGGCTCTTGGATCGAACTTAGACTCCTTTACATGATAATAAGCAGTGGAACTAAGCACATGTAAAGAATCATAATCATAAATAGGTTTTCCAGACCATACCTCAATCGGTGTCTTATCTTCAATCGCAGCTGATGGTAATCGATTAATGAGATGACATGCATAAATCACTGCCTCAGCCCAAAATCCCTTGCTTAACCCAGCATTAAGCAACACACACATCAAATCTTCTCTAGCAAAGTCTTGTTCATGCGTTCTGCCACCCCATTTTGCTGTGGTGAATCTGTGTTGGTGAAGTATCGAACAATACCTTCATCTTGGCAAACTTTCAGAAACAGATCACTTTTATACTCACCACCGTTATCTGATCTAAGCTTCTTTATCTTTCTGCATGTCTTAGTCTCAATCATCTTTTTTCATTTCAAAAAGTTTTCCAACACTTCATCTTTAGTTTTTATCAAATACACCCAAACTCTTCTAGAGTAATCATCAACAAAAGTAACAAAGTAATGCATACCTCCCAAAAAAGGTGTTCTAGTACGACCCCAAACATCAAAATGAACATAGTCCAAAATTCCTTCCGTATTATGGATAGCAGTGCCAAACTTTACTCTTGTTTTTTTTTCATAACACAATACTCACAAAAATCTAATTTACAGATTTTTGCATATTTTAGTAAGCCTTTCTTCACTAAATTCTACAAAACTCCCATACCTACATGACCAAGTCGCATGTGCCACAACATAGTTATTTCTGCATCTGTATCCTCTTCGGAGACTATAACTGCTGATCCAATAACTGTACTATCCTGAAAGTAGTATAAGTTATTCTTCATTCTACCTTTCATCACCACAAGTGCGCCTGAAGTGACTCTGAGAACTCCATCTCGGATAGATATAGCGAAACCTTTTTCTTCTAACTCTCCCAAAGAGATAAGATTCTTTTTCAAATCCAGTACATACTGAACATCTGTCAAAACTCTGGTTGATCCATCATGATTTTTTAAATGGATTGAATCTATCTCAGTTATTTTGCAAGAGCTGTTGTTGCCCATAAAAACTCCTCCATCAAACTCTTCAAAATTGAAGAACCACTCCTTGTGAGGACACATATGATAGGTGTATGCAGAATCCAAGATCCACTCATCAGTACGAGAAACTAAAGGTAGACCAACCAATGCAAAATTTGAGTTGTCATCTTCACACTTGGCACACATGCATCAGAATTAGCCTTACCCTTATCTTTTTTCTTCAACTTTGAACAATCTTTCTTCCAATGCCCTTTCTTATGACAAAAAATATATTCATCTTTATCACGTCTGCCTCTTGATTTGGATCTACCTCTCTGATTGGATTTACGACTCTGAGATTGGCCTCTGGCAGCATACGCCGCAGCTGTACTATATCCATGCTTATTTTGATCTTTATTTTTGATCTTAGAATTGTACAATGCATTGTATACCTTACAAAAGTCACCTTATCCTTACCATGAAGAAGAGTAGTGATAAGGTGAAGATACTTATCAGGAAGAGAAGCCAATAATAATAAAGCCTGATTTTCATCTTTAACAGTCACATTCAAATTTAACAAATCTGATATTAATTTATTAAAAATAGCAATGTGATCATTGATAGATGTACCTGGTTGATACTGGAAGCGGAACAATTTCTTCTTCAAATAGAGCCAATTCTCACTGCTCTTTTTCATAAACTTATTCTTCAGCTCATTCCACATCTTACTTGCAGATGTCTCTCTCATGAAAGGATACTTCTGTTCCCTCATGAGACAAGATCGAATGGTACCACATGCTTGGCGATTAATTCTTTTCCATTCTTTATTGGTCATCTTCTCTGGCTTCTTATCTTCCAGAGCAACATCCAACTCTTACTGATAAAGAATATCCAAGATTTCGCACTACCACATACCGAAATTATTGCGGCCATCAAACTTCTCAACTTCGAATTTTGCATTAGTCACTGTAACCTTAGTCGGTGTAGACGAAGAACCTTCTGCTATTTTACAATAATTTGCCAAGGTCAAACCTTCGGCTTTGATACCACTTGTTGCAAAAAACATATATCTTACCCACACAAATAGGCACCCAAAATAGTGGCACACAAGAACTAATGCAAAATAAGAGAAGACACAAAATTTAACGAGATTCGGTAAATGTTACTTACGTTCTCGGGCGCCAACGATCAATCCACTATCATCAAAGTTTCAAATTACAAATATCTCTGACAAATAGGAAAGTTTTCCAAGAATAGAAGAATTTTTTCCAAAATCCAAAATTACAACTTGAAATTTTTCAGATTTGAAAACTTCCCAAAATAAAACTTGTTTTCTTAGAACAGTTTTATATAATAACTAATTATTTTTGAGTTATTCAAAACCAAAGACACAAGGCTCTATTTATAGGACCCATGGGTGATGTCTCTTTAGCGCCCAACCGATGTGGGACTAAAAAAGCCACACCTAAAATTCAACATCAGAGATTTGCAAGATGGCATCGTGGAGGAGGATGGGGTAGCGTCGGTGCGAGGTGAGGCATAGGGAGAGGAGGAAGAGGAGTGGAGGAGGTCCTGTGCACCTTTAAACTTTAAGATTGACCCCTACATACACTTTTATAGGGGCAAATATGTCATGTCACCACACATGCATCTCACATGCCATCCCCCTAAATAGCCTCTCATTCCGTTAGTTCTCTTAGGGATTAAAGTGAGAGTTTTAAATTTTATGAGTAATAAGTTACTTGAGATCAAACTGTAATTAACCCTAAATAAAATATATTATGAATTATAAATAGGTCAAGCACTTTGCTATAAAATCTTAAATTGTGGGGTGTCTTTCAAATGTTACAATTTCTACTCCAAAAATGACTAAAATTGGACCTAAAACAACTGATTGTATATTCATTAATTATGCAAATAGTAGTCCAAAAATATATATAATCCATTATTGTGTCTAAGGATACCATAACTTTTGAAAATATTTTCCTAGTAAGTATTATGAACCATGTTCTCTTAAAAGAACTTGTGACAGTAGAATAAGAGATGCAAAAATATGATGATCCTTTAAAAAAAAGTAATGAACATAAACCTAAAACTCCTTTATTTGTGATATATTTGTTAGAAAAAGAACATAAAAGTTATAAAAATGTTATGTATACACCAAAAACTCCATTATGGAAGGAAGCCATAAATAGTGAAAATCAAATTTATTATTCAAAATTACTACCTGTGGATCTTCTTCGTTGAATAAAATCTTGTGTTATAAGTGGATCTTAAAGAGAAAGATGAAACCTGATGGGTCTACAGATAAATATAAGGTTAGACTTATAGTAAATTCTATAGACAATATAAGGTGTGGACTATTTTAATACTTATTCATTGGATAAAAATAGCATGTATAAGATTTTCTGCATTATATAATCTATTACACTTTTTTGTATATAAAGATAACATTTTTAAATAGTAAATTGGCTGTAGAAATCTACATGGAATTGTAGGAGGAAATTTTTTTTGATCTCAAAAGAATTTAGCCGTACGGGGCGAATAGCCTCGCGCACGCAAAGCTAATAGCTTTGTGCGAGGCTAACAGCTCCGCGCGAGGCTAATAGTCTCGTGCGGAGATGACAACCTCACTATGTGGGGCTGACTCAACTCAAGTAGTTAGTTCCTTTTGGATTTCTACCAGAATTCTAAATCCAATTATATCCAATTACTCTGAATTAAAGATTTTCATTCCAACTGAAATACAAATTCAAATATTGAATTCCATCCTTACCTCCTAAGGAAACCACTATAACTAGCTCATAACTATAAATAGGGGTGAAGAGGGAAGTTTTTACAATCCTTTGGAGACCTTTGGCAAATTGATTTATATGCGAACGCACGTCGACGAGTAGTAAGAAGCCACCGGCCAGCAGCGAGGTCTTCATCAATTCTTCAAGTTCAAGATCAATCCAAGTATCATATCGTCAATGGAGTATGATATCGATGTTGCATAGACACTTTAAGAACCTACACCTTTTGTAAAAGAGAGTGATATGTTATAAATCCTCTCTTTGATTTTCCTTTACTTCTTTTTATTATATTTTGAGATTACTGTAATTATAAATCAATGGCAGTGGAAAGAAGCAAGAGATTGGAAAATAAACTGGCGACCACAATGGGAAAAGTCTTCTACACCGATGAGAAGATCATGGCTCAATATAATGCTAAGGAAAGTGATAAGTCTGTGGAGATGTTGGTCATGAAAGTCGATCAACAAAGATATAAGGAATACTTATCTTCTAGATCAGTAAGTCTGGCCAAAACATGGCTGCATCAATGCTTGGAAACCCTTAGTACGAATTTGAATGACAAGAAAACTCCCGTTGAATAGGAGCTCCTTGGATCTTTGAGTTCGGAATAGGAAGGAGTCAAAGCAATGGATTCGAATGATGAGGTGATTCCCCTTGAATAGGAACTCCTCGAATTTTTGAGTTCGGAACAAGAAGAGATCCAAACAATGAATTCGAATGACAAAGGGACTTTCGTTGAACAGAAGTTCTTTGGATCTTTGTATTAAAAAATTTTGTAAAAGAAAACATCTCTTGCCATTATGGTTGCACAAGACACTAAGGAGAAGCCAAGATCCAACCTAACCAGAACTCAGATTCGGAACTGGAGCCATCGAGCACGATGATGGATGCTCACAAACCAAGTCTAAAATAAATCTGGTCTCAAACACCAGGCTAATCAGCCCAGCTAGAAGTGTTGAAATGCCAGGCTAATCAACCTAGAGTAGAAGACTCTAAACACGAGGCTATTTCAAAATGCCAGGCTAATCAGCCTAGCATACAAAAGTTGCAACACACGACCAATCAGCCCTATGTAGAAGACTCTAAACTTGAGGCTACTCAGCCCCACGTACAAAAAGTGAAACGTGAGGCTCTTCAGCCCTGCGTAAAAAGTCCATAACACAAGACTATGCTTCAGCCCCACGAAGCATGCACAAAAACCAAAGCAAAACACCAACTAAAGCAACATTTCATACTTCCACTCCTGCAAACTTCTATAAAAGCAACAAGGGGTCTTGCAGAGGCTAGAATGAAAAAGAAATTTACTCCAGAAGCGTGATTTGCTTGACACCTCCAGATCAAGTAACCAATCTGCAAGAATTTCTCAATAATAAGAGGATGATAGCGCAATCCTGTCCACTTTGCCTATGTGAGCAAATGATCTTCATAGTCTTACCAATTGCTGTTGTGGTCCATCTAGACCCTTAGTTTTTAGTCAGATAACTAAACCAAAGAACAATATGCCTAAAAAAAGGCGTGTTCAAAGATGAAGTGTCACTAAACCTCCTTTATGACTTCCACCATGGTGAGTAAGGAAAGAAATTACGCGGCTACAAGCATTCCTATGATGTAGAAGTCTATCATTATATGTGTCTTAAGTAGGGGATTTTAGCACCATAGAATTATAAGAGGCTGGCTGAGGGTTTGGACGAAGAAGACGAAGGAGATAACGATTATTCAACCATTACAACACCTCGGTCATATGAGTCTTCCTTATTTGAAGAAACAATGATCTATATAACAGGGAGTTCTAGTGAAATGAATCAAACTCAAGAACGGTTGATTCAAGAACAATAAAAAGTTCTAGATGAACTCTGAACATTAGTTCTAAAAGTAGTAGAAAATACACAAAAGAATTTGGAAAACAAAATAGAGAAATTCTCTGACAAACCATCAAAGAATGATAGATAGGCAACCGGTGGAAATTCAAAAAAAAAATATTTACTTTGTCTTAGACCCACATGCTGAAAAGATACAAAAAATTCAAGACTAGTACATATAAAGACCTGTAAGAAGTTGGAATTACTAGGCCATATCCGGTAGAGTGAGAATCGACTCCTTTTCCTGAAAATTACAAGCTTTTGAAGTTAGGATCTTTTGATGGAAAAGGTTCTCCTAACCAGCAACTACATTATCTCTTGTCTCAAACTGGTCACCTCATAGCAAATGATCTTATAATGACCAAAATCTTTGCTAGTACCTTGAGAGGGCTTGCATTTATATAGTTTATGCAGTTGCTTCTAGGGATTATCAAATTGTGGTCTGATGTGGAGAAGGAATTTCTGTACCACTTCTTCGAAGATGACACGAAGATCTCGGTCCATACCCTCCTTGAAAACCAACAAAAAAGAATGAGACCGTGAAAAATTTTGTAGAACGTTTCCGAAAGATATCACTGCAATGTCTGCATGGCATGTCACAAGAAATGCTAGTGAAAACCTACAAGATCAATTTCCAAACTAGCATACTCATAAAGATGGGAGCGGTGGAATCCAAAACCCGAAAAGATCTAGTTAAATAAGGAGAGCAAGCAGAGGACATAGTCCAACATATCGATGAACATCGTGCTCGGAGAAGAATGTCCACGAACAGGCCACAGCCATGATCATCCCGCCCTAAGGGAAAGGAAGCAATGACTATAAGATTCGCTGTAAACCAAAAGTCATAGAATAATCAAATTCTTCTAGATCGCAACGGACATACGATTTCAAAGATGAATAAGCAGTCACGTTCTTTCACCTACTAAATAAAAAGGGGATACTTAAATAAAAAGGGGATACTTATGTTGCCCGAAAATTGAAAGCCATCGGAAACTGTGAAAACAGATGATCCTAAATATTGCCTCAACCATAAAAATATTGGGCACCCTACCAAGAATTGCTATGTTCTGAAAGATAAAATTCAGGCACTTATCGATACAAAAGTAATCTAGTTGAGACCTGAACAGAAAAAAAAGTGTCAGCATATGCAGCTACAATTACCATGGGATCCTTGAAAATTTCGGCCAGCGTAGCTCCAAGCCCTGTGGAAAAAATGGTAGTAAAGAACTATGACCCATATTATCTAGAGCAAAATAAACTCTCACCAATTTGAACCGATGAAGGAAAGATCATGTGGGTGCACCCGAATTTGCTAAAAGATGAGCAATGGACTACTTCAACCAGTTCGAAAAAGGCCAAAGGAAAGAATTGAACCTCTAACACAATATCCATGCTCGGTGAAAAAGGCCAATCTGGCACCACCTCACTTACAATCTTAGAAGTTGAGAAAATGGCGATGGCCACTCATCTGAGTGAGGCAGGACAATCATGCACCCGGTTTGGAAAGAATTACCTCAAAGACTATTCAAATGTCGGGCTAAGTAAATCGGTAGAAACGCATCAAGCACCACCCGCTAAGAAGAAAGAATTTTGCTTTCAGAAGGATTTGAGAAAGGATAGTGAGGCAACAGGGGTACCATTTCAATTTGATATGTTAGTCTAGTTAGCCAACATCCCTGCTCAGATTACTTTACACGAGCTTCTATAATTGTCAAAAGCAACAAGAGATGCCCTAAGAGAAGCCTTAGTTGATTCAGAGACTTTCTTTACACAGATTGCGGAACCATTTATCGATGAAGAAGATTCTTGCTACACTATCACCAAACAACGAAGAAAATCCCATACATAACGTTTCCACCTGAAGACATACAGGTGAAGAGTTTGATGCACAATAGACCTCTATACTATTCGGGATATGTTGGTCAGCCAAGGTAAACCAGATCCAAGTTGATCCTGGTTCTACATTGAGCATCATCCCTCGAAGGTTGATGCAATTTTTGGGCATCCATATTACTCAGCTGACTCTTATTAAGACCACCATCTATAGATTCAATACGAACAATAGTCATCCCTTGGGCAAGGTATGACTTCGATGCCAAATTGAAGATTTAAAAATAGAAGTCACATGTTACGTCATTGACATCGACACGTCATACAGTATCTTTCTTAATCGACACATCATACAGCATCTTTCTTAGACGCCCATGGATTTATGCCAATATGGTGGTGCCATAAACACTCCACCAATGCATGAAGTACTTTAATGAATATGGAAAAGCTCACACGTTCATAGCAGAAAAGCAACCATTCAGGCAGTTAAAGAATTATTTCATGGATGTCATATTATATCAAGATGCCCATGAGACCTCCAAAGATCCTGCTGAAGAAAGCTATAACAGCGACAACGAAGCAAATTCTGAGCCCGAGCCCAATGAGGATGATGATTTTGAGTATGAAATAAATCCCTTTGTAATAGATATTGATAAAGTGGATGTACTTAGTGCCACTGATGAGGTAGGCGAATGGGTTATTAATGACAATATAGGATATTCTTATTTGCTTGCTATTTGTTTTCTACAAAACTCATGCTTCCTTCCATTGCCATTAATTTATGATTACAATAATCTCAAAGAACAATAAAAAGAAACAAAGGAAAATAAAAAAAGAGGATTTATAACATATCACTCTCTTTTACAAAAAAAGTGGGCTCTTAAACTGGTTATGGAGCGTCAATCTCGTACTCCGTTGATGATATGATGTTTTGATTGATCTTGATCTTGATGAATTGATGAAGAACTCGTTGTTGGCCGACGGTTTCTTGCTGTTGGTCGATATGCCCTTTGTAAATCAATTTGCCAAAGATCTCTAAAACTTGCAAAAACTCCCCTCTTCACCCATATTTATAATTATGAGGTAGTTATAGGGGTTTTCTTAGGAGATAAGGATGTAATTCAATCTCTGAACTTGTATTTCAGTTGGATTGAAAATCTTCAATTCAGTGTAATTGGATATGATTGGATTTACAATTCTAATAGAAATCCAAAAGGAAACTAACTCCTTGAGCTGAGTCAGCCCCGTGCATGCGAGGTTGTCATCACCGCGCGAGGGGCTATTAGCCTCATGCCGGGCTGTTAGCTTCATGTGCGCAAGGCTATTCACTCCATATGGCTAAATTCTTTTGAGTTCAAAAAATGTTTCCTCCTACAAGACCCCCTCCAAAATTTTTAAAAACTCATTTGTTGTTTTTTTTAATGAGTTTTGAAATGCTTTGGACTTCAATTCTTCTAATTTTCCATCACAGAAGCTTCTTGTATACGCGAGCCTATTAGCTTCGCGAGACTAATAGCCTTGCATGGCTAATAGCCTCACAGGGCTTTAACAGTCTTACGAAATTTTTGCTATAAACTAAGCCTCCTTGGACACCATTTCTCTTTTAAAATTGCCCCTTCATCTTCTTCTTCTAATTCATCCAAAAGAAACTCATTTCCTCCTCTTCAAGAACTCCTTCGAATTTCCTTTAATTTTCTCCGTCTTTTCTTTGAATTCTCCCTTTATGATGCGAACCTCATCAAGAATAACGAGACCCATAAAACAAAAGAAAAATCCAAGAATGTCCACGATCAGGTTTGGTTGGGAGATCTCGACCCATTGCTTCAACAAAAACAAAAATCTCGGTATAATTGACCTCAACCCGTTATGCCAAAACAAGAACCTTGATATAAGGAAGACGCCACAAACGGTAGTGGAAATCCGTTTGATAAGTCGATGATGAACACAATGGAAGAATTTCGATAAGTTCAATAGTTCTTCTAAGAACCAAAGAGAATAAAACTCACCAATTATCTGTAAATAATGATATTCCTTCTATTCCATTAGACGCCTATTTATAGGTAAAAAAAATACAAGGAAAGTTCCTACAAGGAAAGTTCCAGAAATAGAAATAAAAGAAAAGGAAACGCCCAAAATAAAAAAAGGAAACAATCAGAAATAGAAACGAAACAAAAGGAAACAATCAACCCTTAATTTGGCTGATCACACACCCACAATAGGAAAAGAAACAATCAGTTTTGACCGGATTCTTCTAATAATTGAATCATGTTGATGCATATTTTTTGAACACGTGAACCATTCTCAATGGGCCTCCACGAATTTGCTTGAGCCAAAACCTCTTGAATCAGCCCATTAAGTGCATCTTTGAACTTATTTTCTCGTGCTCTTGTAACCGGCCTAGTTGGAACTTAAACCGGCTCCTTTGTAGTCATGCCATTATTTGCATCATTCCCCTTCTCTTGAAAAGAATTTGCCCTCAAATCATCACCTACATCAAAAGGACTCAAATCAGTAACATTGAAAGTAGCACTAACATTGTACTCACCGGAAAAATCTAGCTTGTAAGTGTTGTCATTGATGCGCTCTAGAATTTGGAAAGGACCATCCCCTCTTGGAAGCAGTTTGGAACGTTTTTGTGCCGAAAATCTCTCTGTTCTCATATGCAACCACACCCAATCTCTGGGTTCGAAAACAAGCTTGTGACGCCCCTTGTTGGCTTATTTTGTATACTGTTCCATTCTTCTCTCAATGTTGAGCCTTGCCTTCTCATGTATCTGCTTAACAAAATCAGCCTTTTTCTTTCCATCCAAATTAACACGCTCAGAAATAAGTAATGGAGATAAATCCAATGGAGTCAAAGGATTAAACCCATAAACAATTTCAAATGGTGAAAATTTAGTAGCAGAATGAATACCTATTATAAGCAAACTCAACGTGTGATAAATACTCTTCCCATATTTTGATGTTCTTTTTAATTATTGCACTCAATAAAGTAGACAAAGTCCTATTTACTACTTCGGTTTGACCATCAGTTTGTGGGTGATAAGTAGTAGAAAACAAAAACTTGGTACCTACCTTACACCACAAAGTCTTCCAAAAGTAGCTCAAGAACTTAGCATCTCTATCCGAAATAATGGTTCTAGGCATGCCATGCAATCTCACAATCTCCCTAAAGAACAAATTAGTAACATGCGAACCATCATCCGTTTTGTGACATAGAATAAAGTGTGCCATCTAAGAAAATCTATCTACAACCACAAAAATCGAATCTCTTCCACGTTTAGTCCTAGGTAATTCTAACACAAAATCCATTGAAATATCAATCCAAGGCTCACTAGGAATGTGTAAAGGAGTATACAAACCGTTGGGCTGCACTCTGGATTTAGTTTGCCTATATGTGACACATCTGCCACAAATCCGCTCAACATCTCGTTTCATGTGTGGCCAATAGAAGTATTCCTACAAAACAGCTAAAGTCTTAGCAACTCCAAAATGTCCCATTAATCCCCCTCCATGGGATTCCTGTACTAACAAATCCCTCAAAGAAAAGTTAGGCACACATAACTTATTTTCTCGAAACAAGAACCCATCATGTCTAAAGAACTTACCACAAGCGTTTTTCTTACAAGCTTGGTACTCTTCACAAAATTCGTGGTCATCAATGTATAATCTTTTAATGTGTTCAAAACAAAGCAATTTTGCATCAAGTGTAGAGAGTAATGCATACCTGCGAGAAAGAGCATCGGCGACCACATTCTCTTTACCTTGCTTATACTGGATGACATATGGAAATGTCTCAATGAACGAGCATGCCTTTTATTTAGCTTGTGTTGGCCCTTCAAGTGTTTCAAGGATTCATGATCAGTGTGAATCGCGAACTCCTTAGGCCATAGGTAGTGCTGCCATGTCTCCAAAGCTCGAACCAATGCATACAACTCCTTGTCATAAGTTGGGTAGTTTAAGGCTACCCCACTTAATTTCTCGCTGAAGTAAGCAATTGGTTGTCCCTCTTGCATAAGAACTGCGCCTATGCCAATACCTGAAGCATCACATTCAATCTCAAACGTTTTAGAAAAGTTAGGTAAAGACAATAAGGGGGCGTTGGTTAGTTTCTCTTTAATTAGCTAAAACGCCTTCTCTTATTCTTCTCCCCATCTAAATCCAACGTTCTTCTTGATCACTTTGGTAAGTGGTGCGGCTATGCTACTAAAGTCCTTCACAAACTGCCGGTAAAAACTAGCAAGTCCATGAAAACTACGAACATTGTTTACACTTGTGGGACTCGGCCACTCTTGGATTACACGTACCTTCTCTTCATCAACCTGTATACCATGTGCACTAACAACAAATCCCAGAAATACAAGCTTATCAGTGCAAAAAAGTACACTTCTTCAGCTTAGCAAATAACTTTTCTTTCCTAAGCACATCTAAAACCGATTTCAAATATACGACATGATCATCAAACTTTTTGCTATAAATGAGTATATCATCAAAATAGACAACAACAAACCTGCCTATAAATGTTCACAAAACATGATTCATAAGTCTCATAAAAGTGCTTGGTGCATTAGTCAACCCAAAAGGCATAACTAACTATTCATACAAACCATATTTTGTTTTAAAGGCAGTTTTCCATTCATCTCCTTCTTTCATTCTAATCTGATGATAACCACTCTTTAAATCAATCTTAGATCACACACAAGAACCATGCAACTCATCTAACATATCATCTAAGCGAGGAATAGGATGACGATACTTTACCATTATGTTGTTGATGGCTCGGCAATCAACGCACATTCTCCACGTCCAATCCTTCTTAGGTACAAGTAAAACCGGAACGGCGCATGGACTCTTGCTATCCCTCACATACCCCTTCTCCAATAACTCACTTACCTGTCGTTGAAGCTCCTTTATCTCCTCGGGATTGCTCCTATAGGCTGGTCGGTTTGGAATTGTCGTACAGGGAACAAAATCAATTCAATCCCTCGAATTGGTTATAATCCATGTGGCGTTTCCTTGGGAAAGACATCCTCAAATTCCTGCAAAAGAGAAACAACAGAACTGGGTAAAGCAGGGTCAAGTTTGTTAGTGTTTAAAAATACCTCTTTGTACAAAAGTACAATCATCGACTGATTTGAAAATATTGCTCACTTAATCTCACTCACTTTTGTATAGAAATTTTTTTGTTTTCTCTCTGATTTTCTCTTAATGGATGAATTTTGATTTTCTTTTTCTCTCTCATTTTACTCGGCCACTCTCCGATTTTCACTCTTTTTCTTTTGCTCACTCTCTTTCTTTTGATCACTCTCTTTTTGCAACCTCACTTGATCTTCATAAACCTGTTTCGGTGTTATCGGCACAATAGTGATGGGTTTTTGGTTGAGCACGAATGAGTATTTGTTGGTCAAGCCATCATGCTTAACTCTCCGATCGAATTGGCACGGTCGGCCTAATAGCAAATGTCCAGCTTGCATCGGAACTACATCACACAAAACTTCATCTTCATATTTTCCGATGCGGAATGAAACCAAAACCTGCTTATTCACCTTTACCTCGCCACTATCATTCAGCCATTGTAACTTGTACAGCATAGGATATTTCAGTGTGGGCAGTCCTAAATTGTCCACTAAGGTTGTGCTTACAACATTAGTACAACTTCCTCCATCAACAATTATACTGCATACCTTATCTTTGACGTAGCACCTAGTATGAAAGATATTCTCCCGCTGCACTTCTTTAACTTCTTTTGCTTGCAAGCTTAGAAGTCTTCTTTACACCAACAATTCACTTGAACCGCATATTCTTCATCATCCACATCCTCCAATGGTGGCATAGAGCCGGTATCGAACTCGTCGTCGTTTCGATCTCTCCATTACCCCTTATCACCATGACTCTTTTGTTCGGGCATTGACTTGCTATGTGAGCCCTGTCTTGACATTTAAAACACTTAATGTCACGATTTCGAGAAGTGGAAGGGTCAAATTTACCTTGAGTGCCATGGTTGGTTGTCTCTTGTTTTGGCTCAAATTTAGGTTTTGCAGCTGGTTTCTCCTCTTTCTTCACATGACTCGGTTTCCATGGGAAAAAACCTGAATTATGGAATGCACGTGTACCACCTCTCCTCTTGAGTTGTTGCTCCACCTTGATGGCAATATGTACCATATCCTCTAATTTCACATAATGCTGCATCTCCACCCTATCATGAATTTCTTGATTCAAACCATTCAAGAACCTAGCCATAGTAGCCTCTCGATTTTCTTCGATATTAGCCCGGATCATAGTAATCTCCATCTTTTGATGATAGTCCTCCATACTCTGGTTACCTTGTCGGAGCGTTTGCAATTTATTGTATAACTCCCGGTTATAATGGCTGGGCACAAACCGCTTCATCACTATTTTCATCTCTTTCCACGTCTCTACAGGTCATTCCTTATTTCGCCGCCTGTTTAACACTAACTGATCCCACCACACAATAGCATAGTCAGAAAACTCAATGGCAGCAAGTTTTACCCTCTTCATCTCAGAGTAGTTGTGGTAATTGAACACTAACTTCAGTTTTTTCTCCCACTCAAGATAAGTCTCGGGGTCGTTTCTTTCTTGAAACGCTGGAATTTTCATCTTAAAACTACCCAAATTGTTATCTTCGTGATTCCTATATCCTCTAAACTGCCCTCCATATCTCCTATTACTAACAACTGAATCCCGATCTTCTTCTTCATCAAAACCAGCCCCATAATACTCTCCATCTACATCTCTCACTCCCCGATGTTGAACTCTTTCCCTCCTATACACCTTATGAGTATTTTGTGGCTGCTCCAAATGTGTATTCTCCATCAGATCAATCTGCTCATGTACTTTCTCTTATTCTAACCTCATCACATGCCTCATCTCACTCATCATGGCCTCCATGAGCAACTTTGGGTCAGTCATCCATGTAGCACCTTCGGCGATACTCTTTTCACTATTGTGAGACATGATTGCTGCAAATCAAAATTAGAAAACAAAAAAAAGGAAAAAGACCTCACACACTCCCTCACGTGTTTCAAGCAAAGAATGATTCACTCTATTCCACTCGTGTTTCACTCAGTATAATCGGCTTTTACCCTCAAATATGCTCACCACTCTTGCCTTTTTTCACTCGATAATTCTCTTTCAGTTCTTTTGAAACTATTCAAAAATATTCAAAATTCCAGTAACAATTCACCAAGAACTCACCAAGCAAATTCAAAAGGTAAGAAAACAAGGGATATGGGTGATTAGATTTTCAAAGCACAATTCAGCAAAATTTCCACGAAAATTTTGTCTTTGAGGTGAGGTGATTTTCGGGATTATTGGAAACAAATGAAAAAAGAATCTTTTTACTCTTTTTTTTTTTGACCCTTTTTTTTCAGATCCCTTTTTTTCTTCTTTTTTTTGGACCTTTTTTTTCGGATCCTTTTTTTTTATGATCAGATTCTTTCTTTCGTTAATAACATAATAAGATTTCGAAACAGATTACGATTAGAATGGGGACCTAGGGCTAGAACCAATTCGGCCACAACAAATTTGGCTAGATAAGGAAAAACGAAACTAAATTTAAATGAGATAGGCAAATCTAAGACGAGAAAATCCGTGGCTCTGATACCAAATGATGCGAACCTCGTCAAGAATAACGAGACCCGTAAAACAAAAGGAAAATTCAAGAACGTCCACGATCAGATTTGGTTGGGAGACCTCGACCCGTTGCTTCAATAAAAACAAGAAGCTCGGTATAATTGATCTCAACCCATTGTTTAATGCGAAATAAGAACCTTGGTATAAGGAAGGTTCCACAAACATAGTGGAAATCCGTTTGATAAGTCGATGATGAACGCCACGGAAGAATTCTGATAAGTTCGAATAGTCCTTCAAAGAACCAAAGAGAATAAAACTCACCAATTATCTATAAACAATGATATCCCTTCTATTCCATTAGACGCCTATTTATAGGCTAAAAAAATATAAGGAATGTTCCTACAAGGAAAGTTCCAAAAATAGAAACAAAACAAAAAGAAATGCCCAAAATAAAAAAAATGAAACAATCAAAAATAGAAACGAAACAAAAAGAAATAATCAGCCCTTAATTTGGTTGATCACACGCTCACAATAGGAAAGGAAACAATCAGATTTGACCGGATTCTTCTAGTAGTTGAATCATGTTGATGCATATTTGTTGAACACGTGAACCATCCTCAATGGGCCTCCACAAATTTGCTTGAGCCCAAACCTCTTGAATCAGCCTATTAAGTGCATCTCTGAACTTCTTTTCTCGTGCTCTTGTAACCGGCCTAGTTGGAATTTGAACCGGCTCCTTTGTGGTCATGCCATTATTTGCATCACTCTATTCTTCGACCAATAGTACCAAAGAATATGTAGTCAGCTGGGGCAGCACCTCTTCTCATTTTCAGCCATCAGTTACTGGTGTTGGAGTAATTTTTTCCATTCTTAGAGGTAAAATCTCTTTTAATCCTCATTTTCTACCTTTTTTTTAGTAGAAATCAATTCTTAAGCTTTAATTTAAGATTTTTGCCATGATTTTTGGGTTAGATTTGGCTGAAAAAGCCATTTTTGCCTCTGTCCACAGTAAACACGAGGCTGAGCAGCCTCGCATAAAGCTATGCAAGGCTATAGCCTTGCATTTAGGTACGGGAGGTAGATAGCCTCGCATTGTGCGAGGCTATTAGTCTCACGTTAAACTCCATTCACGTGAAGCTATTTAGCCTCACATTTACTTCCCCATATGCGGGGCTATTAGCCTCGCGTTTCTCCACTTGGAGAATTCTTTATAGTTTTTTATGAGCTTCTGACTTCTTCTTTATTTTCTTGACAGTGAACTATATAACTTCTCTAACGAAGCACTATCATGAGGGGTCTCAATGGTGGAATTCAACTTGGATTCCATGGACCAATCCCATCTTTTACCTCGGATAGCAGTATGATCAGAGAGATAGGCTATCTAACTGTAGCCCATATACTCTAAGGGAATTGATAAACGATGCCCCGTTTGAAGGTACAAACAGAGAAGAACTTTATAAGATGGCATTCCTCTTTGGCACTTAATATTGGTCTCGAAGGAGTCTCTGTTAGAGGACGAATGCAAGTGACTTCGTCAAGTGGGAGATTTCAGGATGTTCATCCCAAAGATGGCAAGGAGTTGCTCATGACTTATCTTTAAAGTATAGTTGTTCCTTATCAAATGGAGTGGAGTCTCATCAAGAACCAAGATGGCATCCCTGTCGATAGCTTCGACAGCTAGGGTCCTTATCTATGCCTGATTGGTTTACTTCCAGGGCGAGTGGGAAAGGACTTTCCTCTCGGCATGTCTCTCCAGCTTGTTAGCACATTTCTCAATGATTTTCTGAAATTGAAAGTATAATACCTTGTCTATAACTTTCGCATCCCTGGATAGATATACTTTACTGACAGGATGTGTTGGAGCAGGATGATCAACTTTAAAATTATTCTGAAGGATATTGGGTTATATGGAGCCATTAGAAATGTGCAGTATGAACTCCCTCATAGTGCCTATCATTTGTTCAGTATTCTGGAGATGTACAACCCTATGTCCTAGACTTTCTTTACTCCTGTCTGCGAACTCAGCATTGCTCTCTGCGAAATGTTTGAAGTTTCTCTACTATCAATGGGAAAGTTCTCGTACAAAGAAATAGTCCCGACTATAGAGGAGCTACGATGGATGGAGAGCCAGGATCCCCAGGTATAGGAGACGTACTGGGAGGTGATGTGCCACTTCTACATTTGCCAGGAGGTTTCAGGCACAAGGAACCAAGGTGTTAGGAAAACATTATAGGCATACTACTTATCTAAGATGTAGATCATCCCAAAATTGCAGTAACAAAGTAGGACCCTATCAACCAGGCTATTGTTGAGACTCAGATAGCTAACCTGGGAGCCATTTCTTATGTAGCAAATTCATATGAAGATGGATTTAATGTAGACATGGGTTTCTAAAGCTTCCACTATCTGGCTCAAACGTCTATTTATGATAGAGGGTTGATAGCGGGCTTTCTTATGCTTTGGTTGAAATGATGTATCATTCCATCTATGCCTCAGGACGCCATAGCTATTGAGGTTGTATACCCAGCAGTTCTTCTTGCACTTGAAAGACCCCTCGGACTTCTACCCACTATGGTTTGCAAGTTATAAAACTGCCTCTGGGAACTTGCGATGGAGTTTTGCCCAGGTGGCAAAAAAAAGAAAAAAGAGTAAAGGCACTGAATCCGATGTCAAAATATCATCTCCTAATCCTAGAGTGAAGTTACCTTATACATGTCTCATGGTATGGTACATGATGTATTGCCCAAGCCTGTCGATCTCCCCCTCAGAAGACATTAGTGGGGGCATGTTCTTTCAGAGACATGAAGGATGTGATTGGAGAAACTATTATATGTGCACAATTCGTAAGACTGTGTGCATTCACCAAAACTATTACAACTATCGATATTTTCCTAATTTCTCTGGAGGTGCTTATGGAGAAGAATTCAAAGATACTACCAGTCCTGACGACTATCCCACCTTTCTTCCAGCTGTTTTTGGTGGTTGATCAACATTAGACCGGGGCATTTATTGTATTGTTAAGAATCAATCTGCTTTCTCGAACGATACTATCTCAGCAGGTTTGCACCTTAGTTCAGCTATTCGCAACTTTATATTTGCAATCCCAATACTTTGCTGCAATTTCGAGGTAATCTGTTCACGGGTGCCAAAGGATGGTATCACTTTCTGTCAGCTACACGGGAGTTCATTTCGCCCTACCTCAGAGGACTGCCAACCATTATATACCTCTCGGGTTTTGTACCATAATACTAACACTATAGCCACCTCTTTTTCGATCAACCATTTGTGAATGAAGGAGATTGAGGTGTTCTATTCTCAAAGAAAGTGCCAAGGTTGTTCGAGTACAAGGTATGCATGAGTTTATTTCTATTGATGATAATGATGATGATGATGATGATGATGATGATGATGTTATTGGGGCTGCACCTGCAGCACCCGCTCAAGGAGATGTGCCCTCTCAGATGGATGTACTAGTTCAGGTTGATGTGCCTGAACAGGCTAGTGTGCCTGCACAAGCTGACATATCCGCACTGGCTGATGTGCCATCTCGAGTTGTTGCACATGCTCAAAATGATGCATCCGCTTGAGGAGATTATGAAGTCGTGGCAAAGCGCATAAGATCAGTTAGTGCTCATGGTTTTGCTTGTCCAGTTAAGAAACTTCATCATTCTCTTATGACTGAACTGGCCAAGGAGTCACTATCTCCTCAGCATGCTTCAATGGTCGCAGGAATGGTTGCGGATGTTTAAAAGCCTATCGTCGCTACTCAAGAGGCTACTTCCGAAGTCGCTCTAGCCACTTACAAGCAAGTAGTCATCATTGTGACTAGTGAGGGCACTAGCTCTTTCTCTTCACCACCCGTTATGATGCCCAGGACTGCAATCCTTCCTGCAGTCCTACAACTGGATTAGTATCTTCTTGTAAGTTTCGCACCTTATTTCGTTTTCAACTTTTTGTGTCTTTGTCTTCGTCTTCATAATGAATTATATTTTATATGTTGGTTCCCTGTAGCCCCATTCTGCCTCTGATTGGTCACTCTCACCTAAGCATGTCGATTACTCAGGCACGAGTGACCATTTTGATGATGTCGATGGTGCTGCATTGGACATAAATACTTACAAGGAGAGTTATTTTACTCATGCTCTAGACACAAGTAAGTACAGTCATCTTCATCCCAAGGAATTGAAGATAGTCGTTTCTGAGAGTGTTCGTCCTTCAGCTGCATAAATTGGTCTCTTAGGTATTCTTCTTTTGTGTAACTCTTACTTATCACTTATGTCCTGCTATGATTTTAGCATTCATTTGTCATGCTCATCTTGCAGATGTCAGCATTCAACTTGGTAGCTTGCCAAGTGTTGTCCCTGCTCCACATGTGGCAGCGAGCATAGAGGTCATCACCACTTCTTCATCTACTGATCCCGATGCAAGACCTTCAATTAGGGTACCACCTAATTTCGAGGCTTCATTGATGTTTTCTTTCAAAGGGGCAGGATCTAGAACCGGGAATGTTTTAGTGCAAAATCCTCCTTTAGAGTCTACTCCCATTACTATAATCATAGTAACTCCAGGAGGACCTCCAGATTCCAACTTAGGCCCACTCGCTGTTGCAACTGCTAGCACTACATATCTCAGTGGTGATAAGCGGTTCCACCCACAGAGCTGCTACCTGTGGTGCCTCCTGTTGCCCCTGCTTTATCACTAGTACCAGCTTCTACTCAAGTTGTTCTTGATGATTATCCACTTGAAGAACTTTTCTATTACAGTGTCAATGGACATCTTGCGCTTGTTGTGGCGGTGTGTGTCCATGCTCTTGAAAGGCTGTCATTCCATAGAGCTTGGTTGCCCAATGCTATTTAGTTATTTAGATAACATTAAGAATATCAGTCGCTCTAAATGAGCTACTTCTTATTGAGTCCACTTGGCTGCATGGATAAACAGTCAAAGCATTGGACATTCTTCGGTGGGCCGACGTAACTACTATAATAGAGATCAAGATTGCTCATCGAGGGCCGAGATGATTGCATGACAAGAGGAGTTATGATGCTAGGAGAAAACATGGTCTGCTGAAGTTGGTAGCCTTCAGACAAATCAAGAGATTATTAATGAAGAAATTGAGAAGGCGAGATTTGAGCTCAATGCCTACAAAGCTACGATAGATCGTGCTCGTGAGACTATTGCCAAGGCTCAAACCATACTAGAGACCACCCAAGCAAAGCAAGATATGGTGCTGAGAAGGTAAAACGAGCTTGTGCTATGTCTCAGGTTACTCAGGTTACTCAGTTTCAACAAGAAGTCAACATGCGGAACAAGGCATCAAGGAGGCTAGGGCTCAGGTTACTCCGTAGCTGACCATCAATAAAGATGAGTTGCACTGCCAAGTGTTAGTATCAGTGGAGGGAACTCGTCAGGAGGCCACTGCGGAGACAGAAGCAAGCTTAAGGGCTCTGATGAATCCTTAAGCTTCTTTTCATTTCATTCTCCTTTTTTGTCTTGTTTTGATGAAGAATGAGACTATTTTTGTCGCTTTCTCACTTTTTCTCTTTTGTCCTGCAAATAGAACAAATATTTCAATTAGTTCCAATATATTGCATAGTTGTTTTTTTTCTTTTTGAAAATTTCTATGTGATGTGCTTCTGTCCTTCTAATGAATGCTTTGATAATGAATGTTTTGATGATATTCGTAAGGAATGAGATTTGCGGTACATGGAGCTTGCTAAGGTTATAACTTCCATAGCAAGGTGAATTTTTTTTTATCGTTAATGGAATGACTCGCCTGGATAACAGACACGATCGGGATGATTCACTTGGATAACATAATAAGAATTTGAATCAAGGATTTGTGAATTTTTGGAGGGTAGAGTTGCAGAATATGGAACTTGCGATAGGTATGGTATGGCCATAACAAGTTTAGTTTCGACGTTTATTATGAGAGTGACTCGCCTGGATAACAGACAAAGTCGATTTGAGATTTGGAGGTAACTCACCTTGGAAGTAGAGAGAGCTAGTGATCAGACTATGATAACAAAATCATAGATAGTGGTATGATTGACGTGCTTACGTGGTGATTCACCTGAAAAGCGGACAGAATAAATGATTGGGTCAGGACCATTGGGTGACTTTTCTAGAAAGCAGACAGAGCCAGTGACCGGGTTATGATCCATAGACAGAGGTATGACTGACATGCCTATAAGGTGATTCGTCTAGAAAGTAGATAGAATTAACGATCAGGTCAGGATCATGGGGTGACTTGCCTAAAAAATAGACAGAGCCAGTGATTATATCAAGATCATAAAACCATACATAGAGGTATAACTGATATGTTCACAGGGTGATTCTCTTAGAAAGTAGACATAATCAACGATCGGATTAGAATCAGTGGGTGACTTGCCTAAAAACCAGACAGAGTCGGTGATCGGGTCAAGATCATAAAATCATAGACAAAGGTATGGCTGATATACCTATGAGGTGATTTTCTTAGGAAACAAACATAAGCAATTTTAGATTATAGGGTGACTCACCTGGAAAACAAATAGAGTCGGTGATCGTGTTAGGATCACAAAACAACTGTTGTCGAAGTGTATATGGGATAATTTGTGAGCCGAGTGAGATGGTTCAAATCCCGCTATCAGAGGTGAGAACTTAACATGACAGATTCATGGGATTTTTAGCAAACCCCCAGCTATCAATAGATTTTAAATATTTTTATCAATCGCCGTTTGCATTGGGCTAGCCATACTATTCCTTTCAGCATGATGAGTTATTGAGGGTTTTGTTTGGGCTTATATACCAAATGTTCCCTCTTCCATTAGCATTTTGAGCTTTGGGTTATTAGTTGTCGTACTCTTATCCTTTTTGAGTTTTTCTTCCTGATGCCTTGGAAGCATTAGGCAACAAATTTATTACATATATTCATATATAGTTACATACGTTTTTTGTTTTGTTTTGTTTTTTTTAGGAACTATATTTTTATGGGGTTTTTACAGATCTGTCCCTTAAATCTTTAAAAATTAGAATTTAGTCCCATAAATCTTCATATTTATAATTTAGTCCCACAAATCTTTTAAATTACCTCACTTAGTCCCCAGCCATATTTTTAGCCCAAATTTTCCATTATACCCCTGAGTTACTTCACTTTAGTAATCGCTTTCCCCTTCCTCCTCTCTTTCTCTTCTTATTAGGATTTTCTCTCCATTCTTCTCTTCTCTCTCTTCCCTCCCAGTTAATCGCTAAAGTGGAGTAACTCAGGGGGACCCAATAAGAAGAGGGAAAAGAGAGATGAGAATAATAGAGAGGGGAATCCAATAAGAAGAGGAAGAGAGGAGGAAGGACTAAAGTAAAATAACTAAGGGGTATAACGGAAATTCGGGCTAAAAATATGGCTGGGGGACTAAAATAAGGTAACTTAAAGGATTTGGAGGACTAAAGTATAAATATGAAGATTTGGGGGATTAAATTCTAATTTTTAAAGATTTAAGGGACATATATATAAAAACCCCTATTTTTATATGTAGTATTTCTTCAAGAATTTGCTATTGATAGGTATCATCATTCTGTCACCGTCATGATTGATTAGACGATAAGCTCCATTTGAGTAGACGGTTTCCACGGCGAAGGATCCTTCCCACTTAGGTTCAAACTTTCCTTTGGTCTTATAAATCATGGCCATTGGTTTTTTAACAGTTAAGACATAGTCTCTTTCTTTGAAAGTTCTCTACATAAGTTTCATGTTGAAGGATTTCAAAATGTATGCTTGATATAGCTCAATTTGTTGTTGTGCTTTCAAGTGTTTATCATCTAGCATTTTTAATTCTCGAAGCTGTCACTAATATTGTTCTTCTGTAATCATTTCTGTAGCCAACGCGACTCACAGAGATGGTATCTAGATTTTGAGTGGTAAGACAGCTTCACATTCATGAGCTAAGAATGGTGTAGCCTTTGTTGGAGTCTGAATTGTGGTTCGATAAGTCTACAGACACTCCCCTAGCTTCTCATATCAATCACGTTTGCTAGAGGAAACGAATTTCTGAAGGAGCTTGACAATAATCTTATTGAAGACATCGTCTAATCCATTTGCTGCTAAATTGTACAGTGTCAATGCAATGTTCTATATTTTGAATTTATTGCAGAATCATGTGAACTCTAGCTAGCAAATTAGGGACCATTATCATGGATAATTCACCTAGCCACTCTGAAGCGGTACATCACATGATGCTTGATAAATCTAATGACATTCATTGTTTTAACTTCTCTCATAGGGATGGCCTCAACCAATTTGGAAAATTAGTCAGTTATGGCAAGTTTAAATCGGTGTTCTTTAGATAATGGAGGAGTAATCAAACCGATAATATCTCTGCCCCAGGCTTCAAATGGTTAGCTAGCGACATAATTATGAGGATGTTCCGGCAGTTGGCGAACGAAGTCGGTATGTATTTGGCAAACATGGCAACGTTTTGCATAATTCATTGTTTCTATGAACATTTTCGGCCAAAAATAGCTAAGTCTTCTTATACGATCCCACAATTTTGGTCCAGGCTGATGGGCCACACAGGTACCGCCGTGTGTCTCCTCAACTTCTATCTTCGAAAGACAGCATAGAAAAATAACATCATGCGATTTCTGATGCAATGTACGCAATGCTGCATTGCAGTAGTATTTGCATTTTTTCTTTCCAATTGAAGTCACCTCTTCAGGGTCTTCTGGGAGTATTTCATATAATGCACAGTCTACTAGAGGAAAGTATCAATCACGAGGTTCGAAATTCAATCCAACTTGGTATACCTCTTCTTCTTTGAATAATACCTTTGGGTGCAAAAGGTTCCAACTCCCTATCAAGATCTATTTACTAGTCCTAGGTGGCATAGCTAAGGTTGCGGCCAGAGATGCAAGAGTGTCCATTCACGCAGGGCTATTTCAACGATCGATTCTGCATCAATCATGTGCCCAGGCACGAGAACGTGTAAACAGACACTCTTGCATCTCTGGCCACAACTTTAGCCGTGCCACCTAGGACTAGTAAACAGATCTCGAAAGGGGGTTGGGACCTTTTGCACCCAAAGGTACCAATTCAAAGATGAAGAGGTATATCAAGTTGGACTGAATCTTGAACCTCGCGATTGACGCTTCCCTCTAATAGACTAATATATGAAATATTCTCAGAAGACCCTAAAGAGGCAACTTTGATTGGAAAGAAGATATGCAAATACTACTACAATGCAGCATTGCATACACTGTACCGAAAATCGCATGACACTATTTTGCTATGCTGCCTTTCGAAGAAAGAGGTCAATAAAGTGGTTGAGGAGACACACGGCGGTACCTACATGGCCCACCTGCCAGGACCAAAACTGTGGGATCGTATAAGAAGACTTGGTTTTTTGGCCGAAAATAATCACGGATGCAGTGAATTATGCAAAATGCTGCCTTGATTTCCAAATACATGGCAACATGCATGCATTGTATCGAAAATCGCATGACGGTATTATGATAAAAAGAAAATCACATGATGGTATTATGCATAATTCCGTCGCTAGCTAACCATTTGAAGCCTGGGGCATGGACATCATCGTTCCAATTACTTGTCATAACTGATTGCTTTTCCAAATGGACTTAGGCCATCCCTATAAGAGAAGATAAAATAACAGTATGTCGTTAAATTTATTAAGCATCATGTGCCTAGGAAAATTATCCATAATAATGGTCTCCAATTTGCTAGCCAGCAATTCATGCAATTCTATAGTAAATTCATAATCCAGAATATTGCATCGACACCATACAATCCAAAGGCAAATGGCTTAGCCGAGGCCTTCAATAAGACTATCATCAAGGTCCTTCAGAAATTCGTTTCCTCTAGCAAACGTGATTAGGGATGAGAAGTTGGAGGAGTGTCTATGGGCTTACCAAACCACAATTTAGACTCCAATAAAGGCTACATCTTTCTCCTTTGTCTACGGATGCGAAGTTGTCTTGCCACTCGAAATCCATATACCATCTCTGTGAGTCGTGCTGGCTGCAGAAATGATGACAAAAGAACAACACCAGTAACGGCTTCGAGAATAAGAAATGCTAAATGAGAGGCACTTGAAAGCACAATAGCAAATTGAGCTATCCAAGCATGCATTTCTAAAGCCTCCAACAAGAAAGTTAAGCGGATAACTTTCAAAAAAGGAGACTTGGTATTTGATGTTAAAAGACCAATGGTCATGACTCATAAGACCAAAGGGAAGTTTGAACCCAAGAAGGAAGGACCCTCCGTGGTGGAAAATGTCTACTCAAACGGAGCTTATCATCTAATCAACCAAGACGGTGAGGGAATGATGATGCCTATCAACAGTAAATTCTTGAAGAAATACTACATATAAAGATATAGTTACTCAAAAAAGTACATCAATATATACAAATAAATGTAATAATTTTGCTGCCCAATGTCATTAAGGCAATGGGAAGAGAAACTCAAAATTTCATGTCAACTCTATCGTACTAGACATAAGAGTATGACAACTAATAATCCAAATCTTAGAAAGTTAAGGGAAGAGGGAACATTTGGCATCTAAGCCAAACAAAACCCTCGACAACTCATTATACTGAGAGAAATAGTATGGCTAACCCAATGCAAATGACAATTGGTAAAAGCACTTCAAAGGTAAAAGCACTTCAAATCCATTGATAGCTGGGGGTTTGCTAAAAATCACATGAATCTATCATATTAAGTTCTCACTTCTGACAGTGAGACTTGAACCATCTCATCCACATCACTTCATATCACCACCCCTCTCAAATCTGTCATGTTAAACTCTTATCTTTAATAGCGAGATTTGAACCATCTCA
The DNA here is from genome assembly GCA_036321105.1 of Dracaena cambodiana. Lineage (NCBI taxonomy): Eukaryota > Viridiplantae > Streptophyta > Magnoliopsida > Asparagales > Asparagaceae > Dracaena > Dracaena cambodiana. The sequence goes on along the minus strand of JAYEPQ010000009.1, from coordinate 23,624,931 downwards.
CTTATCTCACAAATTATATTATATATACTTGACAACAGTTATTTTATGATCCTAACCTGATCATTGGCTCTGTCTACTTTCCAAGCGAGTCACCCTATAATCTCAAATTGGTTATGTATGCTTTTCAAGTGAATCACCCCGTAGGCATGTCAGCTATACCTCTATGTACGATTTTGTGATCTTGACCCCATCACCGGCTCTATTTGCTCTAGACGAGTCACCCCATGATCTCGACCCGATCATTGATTCTATCTACTTTCCAAGCAAATCACCCCGTAGGCATATCAATCATATCTCTGTCTATGGTTTTGTGATCCTTCCAATTATTTATTCTGTTTGCTTTCCAAGCGAATCACCTTATAGCATGTTAGTTATACTTTTGTCTACGGTTTTATGATCCTAATCCGATTACCAGCTCTATTTGTTTTCCAAGCGAGTCACCTCCTAACCTCAAATTGACTCTGTCTGTTATCCAGACTAGTTAATCTCACAATAAATATTGAAACTAAACTTGTTATCGCCATACCATACCCATACCAAGTTCCATCTTCTGCAACTCTACCCTCCAAAAATTCACAAATCCATTATTCAAATTCTTACATCATTTCTGTCTATTATCCAGGAGAATCATTCTGATTCTATCTATTCTTATGGCAAGTCATTCCCATAATGATCATAAAAATTCACCTTGCTATGGAAGTGACATAACCTTGCAAGCTCCATGTAGCAAATCTCATTCCTTATGAATATCATCAAAACATTCATTAGAAGGACACAAGCACATCACACAGAAATTTTCAAATAAGAAAACAACAATGCAATATATTGGAACTAATTAAAATATTTATTTTGTTTGCAGGACAAAAGAGAAAAAGCAAGAAAGCGACAAAAGCAGTCTTATTCTTCATCAAAACAAGAGAAGAAGGGGGGAAGAATTGAAAATAGGTTTAAGGACTCTTCAGGGCCCTTAAGGTTGCCTCTGTCTCCTCAATGGCCTCCCGACGAGTTCCCTCCACTGATGCTAGAACTTGGAGGCGCAACTCATTTTCATTGATGGCCAATTGCTGACCTGAGCCCTAGCCTTCTCGATGGCTTTGTTCCACATGTTGAATTCTTGTTGAACCTATCCATGACGCAGAACAAATTCGTCTTGCTCTCTCAGCACCTCATCTTGGTTTGCTTGGGTGGCTTTCAGTATGGCTTGAGCCTTGGCAATAGCCTCACGAGCATATGATTTATTGTAGCTTGGTTAGCGTTTAGCTCAAATCTCACTTTCTCTATTTCTTCATTAATAGCCTCTTAATTTGTCTGGAGGCTACCAACTTTAGGAGACCACATTTCCTCTTGGTATCAAAACTTCTCTTGTTGTGCAATCATCTTGGCCCTCCGCTTAGCAATCTCGATCTTTGTTATAGCACCTACGTCAGTCTGTCGAAGAGTGTCCAGTGCTCGGACCTATTCGTCTAGGTAGGCTAAGCGGCCTGGTAAGGAGCGGCTCATTTAGGACACCAATATTATCAATATTATCTAAATAATTCAATTACATTGGCCATCCGAGCTCTATTGAGTGACGATGTTCCAAGAACATGGTCGCACACAGCCACAACAAGCACAAGAAGTCTATGACGCTATGCTGAAAAATTTCTTCGAGTAGATCATCATCAGGAACAACTTGAGCAGAAGCTGGTACCAGTGTTGAAGCAGGAGTTGCAGAAGGCACCACAAGTGTGGTGTCGCAGTAGTAGGAGTCTGATCACTTATCACTGCTAAGATATGCAGTGCTAGCAACTACAGCAGTGATCAAGCCAAAGCCAAAATCCTGGGTGGAGGTCCTCTGAGAGTTACTATTATTATAGTGATGGGAGCAGACTCCGAAGGAGGACTTTTCTCTAAAACGTTCCCGGTGCTAGATCATGCCCCTTCAAAAGCGAACATCAAGAAGCCTCAGAAGTAGGTGTCACTCTAACTAAAAGTCCTACATTAGAATCAGTAGACGAGGAGGCGACGATGACATCTATGCTCGTTGCCATAGGTGGAGCAGCAACAACACTTGGCAAGTTACCAGGTTAAACGCCGACATATACAAGATGAGCATAACGAATAAGTAATAAAAACATAGCAAGACATAAGTGATAAGTGAGAGTGATGCAAAAGAAAAATATATCAGAGACCAGTTGATGCAGTGGGAGGAGGAACACTCTCAAAAACAACTATCTCCAATTCCTCATAACAGAGATTACTGTACTTACTCGTATCTAGAGCAGGAGTAAAATAACTCTCTTCGTAAGCATATATGCCAGATGCAGCACCACCATCATCATTAGCATGGCCAATCGTGCCTGAGCAATCAACATGCTCAGATGAGAGCAACCGATCAAAGGCAGAACGCGGATGCGGAGAACCAACACTTGAAATATAATTCATCATGAAGACAAAGACAGACAGAAAAAGTTGAAAATAAAATAAGGTGTTAAACTTTGGAGAAGATACTAATCTAGTTGTAGGACTACGGGGAGGAGTTGCAGTCCCGAGCATCATAACGGGTAGTGAAGGAATAGCGCTAGTACCCTCACCAATCACAATGATGACTACTCGCTTAGAAGTGGCTGGAGCAACTTCAGATGTAGCCCCCTGAGTAGCAATGATAGGCTCACAAACGCCCGCAGCTATTCCTGCAACCTCCAAAACACGCTGAGGAGATGGTAACTCCTTGGCCAACTTAGTCGTAAGAAAATGATGAGACTTCTTAACTGGACGAGCAGAACCACAAACACTAGTTTATCTTGTGCACTGTGCCACGGCTTCATAATCTCCTGAGCGAATGCATCTCTTCGAGTACATGCAACAATTCGAGGTGACACACCAGCCCGTGCAGGCACACCAGCCTGTGCAGGCACACCAACCTGGTGTGCCTGAACTTGCGCAGCAGCTTGAACCGGTAGATCCACCTAAGCGGGCACATCTTCTTGAGTGGGTGCTGCGAGCATAGCCCTAATAACAACACCTTTTCTTTGAGAATGGAATGCCTCATTCTCCTTCATGCATGAATGGTTGATCAAAAAGGAGATAACTATAGTATTGGCACTATGGTACCAAGTGCAAAACCCAAGAAATATAATAAGGTTGGGAGTCTTCTGAGGTAGGGCAAAATAAACTCCATGCAGCCAGCGGAAAGTGATACCACCCTCTGGCACTCTCAAACAAATTACCTCGAAATTGCAGCAAAGTGTTAGGATTGCCAACATAAAGTTGTGAATACTTGAACTGATATGCAAACCTGCTAGGAAAGTATGGTTCGAGGAAGTAGATCGATTCTTGACAATACAAAAAATGCCCCTGACTGATATTGATCCACCACCAAAAACAGCCAGAAGAAAAGGTGGTATAGCCGTTAGTACTGGTAGTATCTCTGAATTTTTCTCCATAAGTACCTCCAGAGAAATCAAGAAAATATTGGTAGATGTGATAGTTTTGGTGACTGCACAACATTACACATTGCACCCATATAATGGTTTCTCCAATCACATCCTTCGTATCTCTAAATGAATGAGTCCCACTACTATTTTCTAGAGGCGAGATCATTAAGCTCGGGCAATGCATCAAGAACCATGCCATGAAATAGGTATATGGTAACTCTACTCTAGGATTTGGAGTTTATACCTCATACTTGGATTCGGTGCCTTTACTCTTCTTCATCTTTTTGCCTCCTGTGCAAAACTCCATGACAAGTTCCCGAAGACTATTTTGTAACTTGCAGACCATAGCAGGTAGAAGTTCGAGGGATCTTCTGTGTGCAAGAAGAACTGCTGGGTATACCACCTCAATAGCTATGGCATCCTGAGACACAAATAAAATGACACATCATTTCAACCAAAGTATAAGAAAGCCCGCTATCAACCCTCTATTGGAAAAAGGCATTTGAGCCTGATAGTGGAAGCTCTGGAAACTCATGTCTGCTTTAAATCCATCTTCATCTAACTCTGCTACATATGAAGTGGCTTCCAGGTTAGCTATCTGAGCCTTGATAGCAGCCTGGTCGAGAGGTCCAGCTTCGTTACTGCAACTTTGGGATGATCTACATCTAGAAATATGTAGTTAGCCTATAATTTTTCGCTAACATCTTGGTTCCTTGTGCCCGAAACCTCCGGAAAGATACAGAAGTGGCACATTACCTCCCAGTATGTCTCATATATAAGGAGATCCTGACTCTTCATCCATCACAGCTCCTCTTTGGTTAGGACTACTTCTTCGTACAGCAACACCCCCATCGATAGTAGAGAAACTTCAAACATCTTGTGGAGAGTTTAAGAAAGCCCTCTATCAAACCTCTATTGGAAAAAGGCATTTGAGCCTGATAGTGGAAGCTCTGGAAACTCATGTCTGCTTTAAATCCATCTTCATCTAACACTGCTGCATATGAAGTGGCTTTCAGGTTAGCTATCTGAGCCTTGATAGCAGCCTGGTCGAGAGGTCCAGCTTTGTTACTGCAACTTTGGGATGATCTACATCTAGAAATATGTAGTTAGCCTATAATTTTTCGCTAACATCTTGGTTCCTTGTGCCCGAAACCTCCGGAAAGATACAGAAGTGGCACATTACCTCCCAGTATGTCTCATATATATGGGGATCCTGACTCTTCATCCATCACAGCTCATCTTTGGTCAGGACTACTTCTTCGTACGGCAACTGCCCCATCGATAGTAGAGAAACTTCAAACATCTAGTGGAGAGTAAAGCCGAGTTCACCAAAAGGAGTAAAGAAAGTCCCGGACTTAGGGTTATACATCTCCAGAATACTGAATAAATGATAGACAATATGAGAAAGACCATGCTATACATTTCTAATGACCCCATACAACCCGATATCCTTCAGAATAACTTCGAAGTTTGAGAACATGAAATTGGTTATTCTGCTCCACCATATCCTATCAGTAGAACAAATCCATCCAGGGGTGCGAAATTTATGGGCAGGGTATTGTCCTTTAGATTTTTTAGAAAATTATTGAGAAAGGTGGAAGTAAGCTAGGAAGATTCGCCAAGAGGAAAGTCCTTTCCCACTCACCTCGGAAGTAAACCAATCAAGCATCTACCAGGGCCGTCTTGGTAAGGACCCTGACTGCCAAAGCTACTGACAAGGGCACTATCCTAGTTCTTAGTGGGACTCCATTCCATTTGATGAGAAATAGATATGCTTTGAAGATAAGTCATTAAGAAACTTCTCGCCGTCTCCGAGATGAACATTCTCACATCTCCCACTTGACGAAGCCACTTGTATTCGTCCTTGAACAGAGACTCCTTCGAGACCAATATTGAGTCATCAAATAGAATTGCTGGCTTCTCAAGTTCTTCTCTATTTGCACATTCGATCGAGGAGTCGCTTATCAATTCCCTTAGAGTAGAAGGACTATAGCCGGATAGCCTATATCTCTAATCATCACTGCTACCATCGGGAATTCCACCATCGGTGAAAGATGGGAGTGGTCCATGGAATCCAAGTTGAATTCCACCATTGGGACCCCCTCTAAAGCCGAAGTGGTGGAGCTTTGTCTAAGAAGTCGTGTAGTTCACTGATAAAATAATAAAGAAGAAGTCGAAAGCTCATCTAAACTACAAAAAAATTTCTAAGTGTAGAAACGTGAGGCTAATAAGCCCCGCATATGGAGAAGAAAATGCGAGGCTAAATAGTCACGCATGAATGGAGTGTAATGAGAGGCTAAAAGCCTCGTGCAACTAAACACGAGGCTGTAGCCATGCATTAATAGTGGCCAAAGGCAGTTCGCCGCTACTGGCGAACCCCAACGTTGCCACTGGCATAAAGGCTGTTCCGGCCAAATCCAAGCCAAAAATCATGGCAAAAATCCTCAATTAAAACTTCATAATTGATTTCTACTCAAAAAAGAGGAAGAAAATGAGGATTAAAAGGGATTTTACCTCCAAAAACGGGAAGAATAGCTCCAATACTAATAACTTATGGCCAAGAACAAGAAGAGACACCACCCTGGCTGACTACAACTTTCTTTTGTGTCATTGATCGAAAAATAAAGGGAGAATTCGAAGAAAGGACAGAGATAATCGAAGGAAATTTGAAGGAATTCGAAGGAGTTCTTGAAGTGGAGGAAATGGATTTCTTTTGGATGAACGAGAAGAAGAAGATGAAGGGGAGGTTTTTTTTTGGAGCACTCAAAAATTATCAAGATGTCTAGGGCCAAAAATTGACACAACCTAAAGAAATCTATTAAAGTTTGAATGAGTTGTGTGAATAATGTTATCATAGTTTATATGAAAAGTTGAATAGTTCAAGACATCATATTTACTGATTAGCAAGTAAACTCGACAATATCTCATTAAGAAAGTTTCAAAGCTAAAAATCACATCTTTCTATGCGGTAACTTTCTATTATACTCTCTGTTTCATCTATATTATCTATATTAGTATTTTAAACCATTTCATTTAATGGAGATTGATAGAATTCATATTTTGAATCTAGCTATTTTTTGAGCCAAAAAAGGAATAATCTATTTGTCCATTATGGTATATTCACTTGTTCACATTCATGAATAGAGTGAATGTAAATTGGCTTAAAAGAAAAACATAAATAGGTGTTAATGGTCAAATGAGTATGACTATTCAAGCTGGTGTGAAGGGTCGAACGAGTATAACTGTTCAATCGAATGCTAATGGTTGAATGGTAAAACAATTTAAATATTAGCAAGTGTAACCATTTAAAAGGTTATAATAGTTCAAATACCACTTAACCAATAGATATGAGTCTGAAATTTAAAAATGAGCTAGTGTAAACTGCTTGAAAAGTCATAAAGATTTAGACACCACTTGACCAATGGATGTGTTTGAAATTTAAACATAAAGGGGTGCGACCATCTGAACAGTTGCAACTGTTCAGGTGCCATTTATATTTCAAACTATGTGATTCACACTATTTTGCCACAAGGATTGTGTTTTTTAACCTTCTTAGATTCTATGAGTAAACCATGTCTTTGCATTTCATAAAATAATTGGAAGAAATTCATTTTCTTACAACAAAATATCATTACTCTTTAATTCAATTTATATACAGTAGAGAGTATTGCTTTATTTTGATTCAATGAGGCAATTCGATTGTTACTTCTTTCCAATTAAAATAAGATTGTTGTTTCCTGAGAGACTGATGCCGACAAAGTTCCAAAAGCCTATCTAGTGGAGGGCGAGTCAGTTTTAAGGACTTAACATTCAATGCTAGACTTGATTATTCATCCTAAATGGCTTACTATAATGTTCTTCTAACTTACTTTACTTTGTTTGTTTTTTTTGTAATTTACAAACTATTTCTATTTTATTCAATCTGTTCAGATTTCCAATATCTAGTTTTCGAACTTAGTAGTTGTAACATTATTTAATATATTCCATATTTCCAACAATAAGTGGTAATGGTTTTGATGTTGACATTTAGCTTGATCCTTGGCTCTTCCCTATTTATTCCCCTATTCCTCTAATTGCCTATCTACAGATCTTCTCACACAATTCAAACCAGATCGTGTGTGTGTCATCACTTATCTCCTCCAGTGGCGACTGGGATTATGTACTCTCTTCTCGACCATGGTGTCTGTCCCCGGAGCTCCTTCCACTCCTTCAATACTCCTTGCCTAAGCCAAATCAATCTCTTACAGCTGTAGATACAAAAAAAAAAGAAAAAAAAAAGAAGAAGAAAAAGAAAAAAATGGGAATTACCCTGCAGGTGGACCACCCTCGGGAATTATTCCCGCGGGAGACACCCGTGGGAGCAATCTCGTGGGTGCCAACCAGCGGGAGCGCTCCCGTGGGTTGCTCCCGTACGGTTGCCAGTTCCATATTTTGATAGCGTGATTCTGCCAGTCCCATGCTTTGATGGCGTGATCCAGATTTTTAGGGAAGAATTTGAGCCAGATTGGAAATGCTCCTCAATCTATAAAATCGGTAGCAACAGGGGTATTCCTTTTGGAGGAGAATTTTTCCAGAGACGGAAGTCCAAAAAGGAGAGATCTACTTCTTCTCCAGAGTCTAGAAAAAGAGTTCTAGAGATCAATCTTAATCCCAATCCAGATCGGATCGTCAACAGAGTGAAGAATCAAGACTCCACCGCTGTCAGAACCCACAAAAATAAAGGGGAATTGAAATCAATCGATCCCAATTCTTGTAATCACGATTTTCTATTTGTAATTTTTTTTCTTTTATTGTTGTAATTTCAAAGTAAATTGGCAATATAAATAAAGATTCAATTTTTCGGGCATACAAGAATTGGCGACCATAGTGGGAGTTTGGACGGCGCAATCTGATATTTAAATTTTTCAATTCGGAGCCTAGGCTTATCGCCGGGTAACGATAAATAAATATTAGGCGTCAACGCCCACCAAAATTGACAAGACGTCATCATCTGTCTAAAAAAAAAGTGAGGCGTCATCGCCCACCCAAATTGACAAGACGTCATCGTCAGTCCAAAAAAAAAGTGAGGCGTCATCGCCCACTAAAATTAACAAGGCATATATCCTGTTAAAAAAATTTATTATGAGGCGTCATCGCCCATAATAAAAAACAAGACGTCATCGTCTGTCAAAAATAAAAGAGTGAGGTATTATCACCCATAAAAAAAGAGGCACCCACAAAAAATTGACAAAGCTGTCAAAATAATAATAAATAAAAAATTTTGAAATAAAAAATATGCAGTGCGAGGGTGCTACCCATGGGTTGCGCCCGCGGGTTGCAACCCGCAAGATGCACCCGCAGGTTGCAACCCGCGGGATGCCGAACAAAAAAATAATAATAATAAAATAATAAAATAAAATAAAAATAAATAAATAAATAAATAAAAAATTACGAGGCCTCATCGCTTATCAAAATAAATAATTAAATAAATAAAAATAAAAAACTAGGCGTCATCACCTACAAAAAAAATTGAAAAGGCATCATCGCCTATACATAAAAAAAAAAGAAATGTAAAATTTCTCAAAGAAAATAAAAAATAAAAAAATAATAATAAAAATTAAAAATTAAAAAAAAGTGAGAGAACTGTGCGATGAGCAGGTGCATCCACAAGTGCCGAACAAATAAATAAATAAATAAATAAATAGAAAAAATAGAAAAAGAAACAAAAAATAATAACAATAAAAATAATAGTGATAATAATAAAATTAAAAATAAATAAAAAATAGAATAAAATAAAAATAAAAATAAAAGAATTAAATATATATATATAAATAAAAAAAATAAAAAAAAATAAAAAATTAATTCTAACTGGCTAATCAACAAATTACAAGCAAGCAACATGAACAGCTCACAAAAAGCCCCTCGGTTGAACTCCAACCATGAGGCAATACTGATTGTGTGACCTACTCTATCTCCATGGTTTGCTCTCCTTCTAGTGCTTGCGAATTATTGAAAAGGGAATGCTAAGGCTCCTCTGCAGTTCGGTGACAAGATCCTCCTGCGATCGGCGATTCCCCCCTCCGCAATACCATCGAGAACCCCTTCTCGTACGACCAACATCATGGGTTGGCAGATCCCTAACCAACTGTTGGCTGGGCCTTGTCTTCCTCCATCTACGGATTGAGTAGCAAGGTCCCCTTCTCAAATTGGACCGATCAGCTTGGTCCGCTGAGCGCTGCAATTAAAAGGGCCAGGGAGGAGATCATCCATACTTACAATCATATCTATGGAGGGTTAATCACCAAGCTAAAATTCTTTGCTATGGGCTGTGGAGCCGGCTGGACATGACGTATTTCCCTTTCACAAAAAAAAAAATTCTGTGTTGACCTCACCAGTAATGTTGTAAGCCTTCTCTTTCATGGAGGAAACACCCTCATTTGCTGCTTGATCTTCGGAGGCTTATGAAAGGTGGAGAGATATCTCTAAAGTCTAAAACGATGGCGAGGGCTTCACTCGCTTTCTTCATGGTTGCTACCACAATGACGGCTACCTAACACTTGATGGTGAGAGGGACCCGCAACATCCAGAGCAGTGGCAAAAGCAGCAAGTTTGTCGTCGCATCTCCTACGACACTTGCAAGGCCGACTTCGAGACCCCCGCCACCGCCTACATCGCCGGTGTTAAGAGAAATGACACCTTCCTTCAAACTGGTAGACACCGGAGGACACCAGTGATCGTGAAGGTGGATAACCCCAACAACTGGTCGATGGTTGAGATCTCATCACCAGACAATGACAACAACGGTGGGAGGCAAGCTCTTCGACTGCATCGTTGCCAGCGGGTACTACACTGAGCTTGCCACCGCCGACGTGCGTGCCACAAACATATTGCCAAAAGACTTCCTATTCGCCAATAAGAAGGGGACAATCAGCCCTCAATGTCATTAATTTCAGCCTATCCATATTCTCCAAGCCTAGTGAGAGATTCAAAAGGATCACTGGCGGCCCCTACTACTTGACGCTGGAGGTTCTCAAGTACAATTATGAGTCATCATGCTCTTCCGACGATATCTGTATAAAGTCATTCAGGCTGAGGTCGAACAACATACTTTGTGGCAAAACTATGATGACATCAACAAGTACTTTTGGAGCAAGAAGTGCTCGACTGCCTTTGATGGCCATTCGACCTCTCGAAAAGTGTTTTTTTGGCTTTGCCGCCTAATAAGAATCTGGAAGACTAGGTTTGCTGAGGTAAAAGGCATTGATGGAATCTTTTAAACATCAATTGTCCAACCTCTAGACTTGGAGCAAGAAGTGCTCGACTACCTTTGATGGCCATTCGACCTCTCGAAAAGTGTTTTTTAGCTTTGCCGCCTAATAAGAATCTGGAAAACTAGGTTTGCTGAGGCAAAAGGCATTGATGGAATCTTTTAAACATCACTTGTCCAACCTCCAGACATAGCTCATCTGGTTGGGAATCACTTCTGAAAGTTCAAGTTATGCCTCACCCACCTGCCAATAGTTCTTTTTCATGACACATCTTGGCATGTATGCAGGCTAGCATACAGTATATCAAACAGGTCTCTGGACTTCTTAAAATTGGTGTGACTTCTCTGCGCAACAATTCACATGAAGTAGTTCATGAAACATGTTCATGTTGAAAAGCTTGATTGAAGATGTCGTCCGAATGCAGGCTAGATAAAATATCTGTGTTCTTCCCAGATAGTTCAAGAGATGATCTAATCCCTGAAGCTTATGATTCAAAAGGCACACTGCATGGTTGGGTGATTGATCAACTTGCAGTATAGCTAAAGACCCAAGTGATAAAATTCACTGGTAGTTGATCGATCTACGGCGAGCCAGAGCATGAGCTCGTAAGCTGCATTCAGCTTTACATTAATTACACAACTTGTGAAGATGAGAATAATGCCCTAGAGTGTGGTTCTGTCGCAGAAATTGTGGCATATGACTTGGTTCTGGAAGCTGTAAAGAAGGTGCAGCATTTTCTGCTTTCAGCAACATCAATTGCTGCTGCATGGACCTTTCCGAATACAAGAAGAAGCTGTAAGAGTGCGATGTGAGAAAAAAAAGTGACTTTGCACCTAATCTGACTTCCCCAGTTGGTGAAATTATTGGTGCTCGTCTGATTTCTCATCTGGCTTAATGCCCAGCGTCTACTCTTTTGATGCAAATAAGGCCACTTTTAGGGCACTGAATACCACATGAAACACTCCAAAATATGGCCTCATCTTCTGCTCTAGGACACCTATGACTGAATCCTCAATCAGTTGTAAGGTCGTTGAGTGTGCAAGGTTAAACCAGCGCACGAATCTAACTCAGTGCGCAAGACTAAGCCAACATACAAATCTAACCTGCATACAACACGAGGTTAAATTTACGCAAAGTAATCTAAATGCGAGACTAAACTTGCTAAAAATCAATCGGAATGCAAACTCAAGTTCGAAATGTAAGATCATGCCCATGCATGAAGAGCAAAGCTAAGTTTCAGCCTTGTACGAGCCAAATGGGATCCACACAGGGGGTAGAACCCACATCCAGAGTGCAAAACTAAATCCCATATAAAACACGGGAGGGGTCTAGCCAGCTTAAAGCAAACAAGACGCGAGGCCATGTCTACAAGTGAAGCGCGAGATTTATTCAGTGCGCGAGGCTAATCCAGTGCACGAGTCTAGCTTAGTGCGCGAGGTTAAACTAGTGCACAAGTCTAACCCGGCATATGGACAAGATTAAATCATAATCCAAAGTTGAGGCTAAACTCATTAAAGTCATCCAAAATGCAAGGTACGCCCGCACCTGAAACGTGAGGCTAAGTGTCAGCCTTACACAGAAGAATAAGAAAGCAAGGCCAAATGTCAGTCTTGCGCAGAATTGTCAAAATGCGAGGCTATGCCCGCATATAACGTTATGCCAAACCAACATAAATTCATCCAGATGCGAGGCTAAGCACGCATACAACAACTCATATGCAAGGATAAATCTGCCTAAAGTAATCAAACTGCAAGGCTAAGCTTGCTAAAGTCATCCAGATGCAAGGCTATACCAGCATTGATTGTAAGGCTATGCAAGTACAAAAACGAGGCTAATTCTACTACAGGAATGTGAAGTAAAATCAGTGTGAGGCTAAGCCGGCATGCGTGGATAAACCCAATGTGCGAGGCTAAGCCAACACACGACAAATACAACACGCGAGGCAAATCCAGAGCACGAAGTTAATCCAAAGCGCAAAACAGTCCATAATGCGAGGCTAACTCACAGCCCCTCGTAAACTTTGAAAAAGAAAAAGGAAGCTAAAACTTAAGTCAGACGACAAGTCAATCAGCAGTCTTGCATGAGAAGAAAGTGATCAATTGAATACCCATTGAAACCAATTAAGTGTGGCCCACGCAAGGGGTGGGACCCACATCCAGCCAAACAGGGATACATATGAAGCTAGAACGTAAAGTTATGCTTGCATACAATACGAGCCAAAGCCAGTGTAAAGAACGCAAGGCTAGTACCTGTGAACAACTCAAGACTATGCAAAGAGAAGCCAGCAAAAGTGCAAAAGCTCCACAACGCGAGGCTAATTTGCAAACCCGCATAAAATAGTTGAAACGTAAGGATAACGTATACGCGAGGCTATCTGGCAACCCGCATGATTTCCATTATCGGAAGAAGATGCTAATACAAGGCTAACATGTAGCCTCGCATTAAACCTACGGTACACAAAACCAAGCCAGCATGCATGATTAATACAGCGCGCGAGGCTAATCCTGAGTTTAAAAATGAATCATAATGCGAGGCTAAGTTCCAGCCTTGCATATAAAAAAAATGCAGAAGCTAAGTTTTAGCCTAGCATGGAAGTGCTATAATGTAAGAACAAGTCTCAACCTTGCACAGAATCATCATAATAAAAGGCTAAGACCCAGTCTCGCATAATCTGCCACAAAGATGGAAGCGATATGTTACCATATGATGAACTCTATGAAGGGCCAAATGAGGTTGACACAGGGGTGAGATCTACAACCAGATAAACTTGCGTATAATGCGAGGCTAAGACCGAAGTAAGAACGCGAGGTTAAACTCCGCATATAGTATGAGGCCAAGCCATCATAAAGTTATTTGAATGCGAGGCTATGCTCACGGCTAAAATGCGAAGCTAACTCTCAGCCTCGCGTAAACTTCAAAGAACAAGAAGACGATCAATTGAATTACAACAACCATTCAAATGTGACCCACCCAGGGGGCCCATACCAATAAGCATTGTATGCAATGAAAAGCAAACTCTACACACAGTACAAGGCCAAGCCAGCATAAAGTCATCTAAATGCGAGGCTATACACACGGCCAAAATGTAAAACTAACTCTCAGCCCTGTATAAACTTTAAGAAGCGGAAGGTCAATGTCTGCGTCAAAAACTTAAAGCGTCAAGCCAACCAGGAGCCTTGCATAATATTCGATGAAAAAGAAGGTGGCCCATCGACTTACAATGGGCTCGTAACCAGTCAAATGTGGCCCACTTAGGGGATGAGACCCACGTCCAGTAAACATTGCAAACAAAACTAAACTATGCATACAATGCGGCGCTAAGCCAGCGTAAAGTCATTTAAATGTGAGGCTATATCCGCACAGAGTGAAAAGTTATGCCCGCAATTAAAATGCGAACAAAACTAAACTCTGCATACAATGCGACGCTAAGCCAGCGTAAAGTCATCTAAACGCGAGACTAGGTTCGCACGGAGTGCAAAGTTATCCTTGCAACTAAAATGCAAAACTAACTCAATGTGTAAGGCTAAACCTGAACACAAGTCCAACGCAGCGTATAACGGAAAGTTATACTAGCCCAGTTGCGAGGCTCTGCCAGCTTAAAATACGAGGCTAAGCCCGTGGATATAGGGCTAAGGTTGCATCTTGAACGCGCAATAACAAATCGAATTGTATCAAGCGCAAATCTTGAGAGCACCTTCAGAAAGAACTTTCAAAATGGACGACTTGGTCTTAGCCATGTCGCACAAGACTAAGGGTAAATTTCAACCAAAGTGGGAGGGCCTATTTGTAGTAGAGACAGTCTATCCAAAGAGAGCATACTGATTGATCAATCAACACGGTGACTGGATGATGATACAGATCAACGAAAAATTCCTGAAGAAATATTATTGTTAAGGGAATGAAGTCATCCGACCCCTTTTTCAACACAGCAAATATAGAAATGTTGGTCGCTGCTCAGGTGTAGCTTCGCACCCCAACTTGGGTCATAAAATGAAAATGGATCCAACGTCTCTATGACTATGAATAGAGAAAATGTTTGACCTGTAAGTCCAAATGAAATCCTCACTAACCCAATCATACTGGGGGTAAAGAGCATAAAATGCCCAACACCATCAAGACAATGGGAAGAGAATAAATTTAACGCCAACTCGATCATGCTGGGGGTAAAAGTATGAACTGCCCAATACCGTCAAGATAACAGAAGGAGAATAAAATTCTCACCAATCCCATCATGTTGGGGGTAAAAAGTATGAATTGCCCAACGCCATCAAGGCAACGGGAAGAGAATAAATTTCTCGCCAGCCCATCATGCTGGGGTAAAAAGCATGAACTGCTTAATGCCATCAAAGTAACGAGAAGAGAACAAATTTTTCGTCAATCCCATCATACTGGGGGTAAAAGTATGAAATACCCAATGCCATCAAGGCAACGGGAAGAGAATAAATTTCTCGCCAACCCCATCATGCTGGGGGTAAAAACATGAACTGTCCAATATTGTCAAGGTAATGGAAAGAGAATAAAATTCTCACCAACCCCATCATGCTGGGAGTAAAAAGTATGAATTGCCCAACACAATCAAGGCAACGGGAAGAGAATAAATTTTTTGCCAACCCATCATGCTGGGGTAAAAAATATGAACTACCAAATGCCATCAAGGTAACCGGAAGAGAATAAATTTCTTGCCAACCCATCATGCTGGGGTAGAAAGCATGAACTATCCAACGCCATCAAGACAATGGGAAGAGAATAAATTTCTTGCCAACCCCATCATGCTAGGGGTAAAACTATGAATTGCCCAACGCCATCAAGTCAACGAGAAGAGAATAAAATTCTCACCAACCTCATCATGCTGGGGGTAAAGAGTATGAATTGCCCAACGTCTTCAAGACAACGGGAAGAGAATAAATTTCTTGCCAAACCATCATGTTGGAGTAAAAAGCATGAACTGTCCAACGCCATCAAGACAACGGGAAGAGAACAAATTTCTCGCCAACCCCATCATGCTCGGAGTAAAAATATGAAATGCCCAACGCGATCAAGGGAAGAGAATAAATTTCTCGCCAACCCATTATGCTGGAGTAAAAAGCATGAACTGTCCAATGCTATCAAAGCAATGGAAAGAGAATAAATTTCTCACCAACCCATCATGCTGGGGTAAAAAGCATGAACTGCCCAACGTCATCAAGGCAACGGGAAGAGAACAAATTTCTCGCCAACCCCATCATGCTGGGGTAAAAGTATGAATTGCCCAACGCCATCATAGCAACGGGAAGAAAATAAATTTCTGGCCAACCCCATCATACTATGGGTAAAAGTATGAATTGCCCAATGCCATCAAGGCAACATGAAGAGAATAAATTTCTCGCCAACCCATCATGCTGGGGTAAAACCATGAGTTGCCCAATGCCATTAAGGTAATGAGAAGAGAATAAATTTTTTGGCAACCCATCATGCTGGGGTAAAAACATGAGCTGCCCAAAGTTGTTAAAGTAAAGGAAAGAGGAAAAGTTTGGCATTTAAGCCCAAACGAAACTCTCGACAACTTACCATGTTGAGAGGAATAGTATGGTTAGCCCAACTCAAATGATAGCTGGTAAAAGCAAATCAAACCCGTTGATAGCTGGGGGTTTGCTAAAAATCACATGACAAATCTATTACAACAGTATCCTTATCCAATTATAAGGATGTATTATCGCCCAAAGCTGCAAAAGCAGAGGGAAGAGAAAAGGTTTGGCATATAAGCCCAAACGAAATTCTCGACAACTCACAATGCTGAGGGGAATAGCATGGCTAGTCTAACTCAAACGGTAGTTGGTAAAGGCTAATCAAATCCGTTGATAGCTGGGGGTTTCCTAAAACTTTTACCTCTGACAGTAAAACTTTTCTCATCAATTTTCTTCGAAAGTGCTAGTGACTCTCCAAAATATTTGTTAAGTTAAAATCATACCTCTGACATCAGAATTCAAAATTAATGAGATCAAATCCAATTAAATCCCTGTCAAGTTAAGATATCACCTCTGACAGTAAAACTTTTCTCATTAATTTTCTTTGGCAAAACCAATAAGTCTCTAAAATATTTGTCACGTTAAAATCATACCTCTGACACCAAAATACAAAATCGAATTATTTTTCTCCACGAGATCAAGTCCAATGAAATCCCTGTCAAGTTAAGATTTTACCTCTGACAACAAAACTTTTCTCATCATTTTTCTCTAGCAGAGCAAGTGACACTCCAAAATATTTGTCAAGTTAAAATCATACCTCTGACATCAGAATTCAAAATTATATGAGATCAAATCCGATCAAATCTCCTGTCACGTTAAGCTTTCACATCTGACAGGAAAGAAAATTTACACTTCATCAAGTCCAACATCACAATCTCTGATAAACTTGTTTTTGATATTATCAAGTAAAAAAATTACCTCTAACAAAAACCATCTCCCTATCAACTTAACAGTTATCTCTGATAGTCAAATTCCAAGCTGAACATGTTAACACTCACATCTGTTTAGTTTGCTCTTTCCTATCATGATCAGATCCTCTGAATAAGTTGGGCCTCGAGGCATATTTAATGATACCTGTCTTTTCCTAATCCGTCATATTAAATGTCACTGAACGGTTATGATTCTAATGAGCACGTTAATATCATGCCTCTGCTTGTCATCAAGTCAGCACGTTAACATTATACATCAGCTTGTCATCTAACGAGCACGTTAACATCATACTTCTGCTTGCCATCTAATGAGCACGTTAATATCATATCTCTGCTTATTCTCTAAAAAGCGCGTTAACATCATACATCTGCTTATCCTCTAAAAAGCACATTAATATTATACATCTACTCATTTTCTATAAGACATGTTAACAATTTTCTCTGTCTATCAAATTCATTGCAGGTCGTCTGTCATGCACTTAGCCTCTTAATAAGACATCAAAAATATTTTTACATGCAAACAGCAAATTTTCTGAAGCAAAGCTAGAAATAAAAGTATGGTTGGGTCGCACAAGTATAATAGCCAGTATCAAGAAAACTTACTAGAAGCAATCTCTGATAAATCGGAGAGGTTCAACAGTATACCTCCAACCACAAAACAACTGGAAGATAGTGATTTCAAAATATAGTTCACAGTATACCATAAAAATCATGCTGCACAATGAAGACTACAGAGCCAAAATTAAAGAGTCCAAAGTGTTTCGAAATTCGTTATAACTCATTACAGAATTTCGAAAACTTTGGAGGGGTTATGTAGATACAAAAAAAAAAAAGAAGAAGAAGAAGAAAAAGAAAAAAAAAATGGGAATTACCCTGCGGGTGCCAACCCATGGGAGGCCTCCCGCGGGTGGACACCCGCGGGCGCTCCCGCAGGTGCCAACCCGCGGGTTGCTCATGTACGGTTGCCAGTTCTGTGTTTTGATTGCGTGATTCTGCCAGTCCCCTGCTCTGATGGCGTGATCCAGATTTTTAGGGAAGAATTTGAGCTGAATTGGAAGCGCTCGTCAATCTATAAAATCGAGAGCGGAGTTCATAACAGGGGATTCTTTTTGAAGGAGAATTTTTTCAGATACGGAAGTCCAAAAAGGAGAGATCTATGTCTTCTCCAGAGTCCAGAAAAGGAGTTTTAGAGATCAATCTTAATCCCAATCCAGATCGTCAACGGAGTGCAGAATCAAGACTCCACTGCTGCCAGAACCCATAAAAATAAAGGAGAATTGAAATCAATTGATCATCATTCTTATAATCTCGATTTTCTATTCGTAATTTTTTTTCTTTTATTGCTGTAATTCCAAAATAAATTGGAAATATAAAGAAAAATTTAATTTTTCGGACATACAACAGTCTGATCATGTCCCTCATAATTATTTGGCTCGCTCAGCTGCCTCAATCTCATTACTAGCTCTCTGAAATTAATATATAGCATCTGAGTCTAAGCAGGCCATTCCCCCCATGCTCTTAGTTTAGTGGCAATTCCCCCCTGTACTGTACTGTATTGTCATCAAACAGTTCAGTGGATCACTCCAAAAGTTAAATTAATTATAACAACTTTCTTAATTTGGAAGTAATTCCTTCATGGGCGATTGCCTACACCTGATCAATTTAACTCTTACTGACAATGCAATGGAATGTTACAACTAATCTCCTGTATATATGCAGGATATATGTATGTTATGCAGAATACTGCTGAGAGCTTTGATCATTGCCGCCTCCACTTCTCTTCGGCTGATCTAAATTTCTCTTCTGATCATATTTAGTTTCAGTCTTTGCAAAAAATAATTTAAAAAAAAAAAAGCCATGCTGCTCGCTTAGAATTGATTATCGCTTGTGGTGTGTCTCATCTTCTTTATTGGACCATTTCAAAGGAACGGAGAAAAACAGGATCAAAGCCAGTGCAGCAGCAATACTAGCTACCCATCATAAAGTTCATCTTAGAAATTCTTGGTTTTTCCGTTTAGGTGTTCACGTGGCACTGTAGTTATTAAAATAACGCACGATATATTTATATTTTGGGTTAATTGAGATATGTCAATAATGTTTATATGTGTATGTGACGCAGGACGGAGAGATTTAGGATTTGTGGTAGGAAATTGGGGAAGAATTTAGGGTTTTGGAGAATAAATTAAGGTTTGAACCTCACGTCCAAGCGAATCACATGCCTACTCTCTCACGAATCACTCGAAAAAATATTTGATAAAGCAAATCACATGCTCTAAAAAAAAATCATATTTCACTCTCCATTTAAAATTAGAGTTTTACAAACTATATATATAGAGAATTCTAAAACAACAAAATAATAAGAAATCTCTAAAAATTCAAAATCTAACTAAATTTCTAATCAAATCAAATCAAATCCAACTAAATAACTAATCTCATCTCTATCAATTCTCCTGTGCTTAGAAATATTCACTACCTGGTGAATAGGATAATAAAAAAGTCAAGCACGGTTAACTGAAATTGGTCAATATTCTCGAGATCTGGCAAACTTTTCTACTG
Source organism: Dracaena cambodiana (assembly GCA_036321105.1). Taxonomy (NCBI): domain Eukaryota; kingdom Viridiplantae; phylum Streptophyta; class Magnoliopsida; order Asparagales; family Asparagaceae; genus Dracaena; species Dracaena cambodiana. Next base: position 23,605,279 of record JAYEPQ010000009.1, on the reverse strand, counting down.
AACAAAATATAAAATATCGAACAGTTTGAAAGTCAAATATATGCTATCTGACATTTCCATAGTGGCGACAGTAACAATCATAAAAGGTCTGGAGAGAAGTCGAAATCTGTCGCTTCTGTAGAAAATGAAGAATTTGGAATGTGAGTTGGAAAGTCACTGAAAACACGATCCTCATGAATAAGGCAAATAAATGTTTGTGTAGTTGGCCCTCGCAGAAAAACCGAATCAACAAATTTTGGACCTGTAACGGGCTCTATGATGGCTCGGTCTTAATTATAACATAATCACCTAAATTCTCGGAAGTTGATCCGTCGATATCTGTATTCTTCGAAAAGCACTGATATTCATAATGCCAAAATTTTCCACATACCGAACATTTGATGGAAGGACACTGATGAACTGAGTGTCCGTATCCTTCACATTTAGAGCACTTTTCAAAGATAAGAAGCGAAGTATACAGTGTACAAAGAAAAAACTGCAAACAATTCCAAGTTGGATAAGATTTATACTTGTTGAGATACCAATCAGAACCTTCTCTAACCAACTTTAATTTGGCATAATTGTATTTCTGTTATGAAGTTAATGAAAAGTAATGGAAAAATTGCTTCAAATTACTCTGCCAATTATCATAACCATTAGAATCATTATAACCATAAAAATATGGAACTGCATCATATATATCACACTCCACTTTCTTGAAATTGACATCAGTGTTGATGTATTTTTCGCAAAATATGAATCTCATATTTAAATCAAGTTCAGAAAATAACAGAATTGGAATGTGTCGATTATATGTCGAATCCGATGCGAACCGACTCAAAATGACTTCAAAATCACTCTCACAAACTCTTAAAGGGTCTGGATTCTCCTTAACGAATCTGTCTCCTTACAAACAGTTCAAATCTGCTTTGCTAGACCCAATCCAGTGTCATTGGAAGCAAATCGAATTCGGTCGGGTTGCAGGCAGTGGGAGGGCGCTGCAGTGGTGAGGGTGCTCTGTAGGTGTTAATTTTGTTGTTGTTGTTGCAGCTGCTGCTTGTTCCTGCTGCTGCCTGTTGTTGCTGCGCTGCTGCTGCCTGCTGCTACCTGTTGTTGCTGCGCTGCTACTACTTGTTGTTGTGCTGTTGCTGCTGTCTGCTGCTGCTTGTTGCTGCGCTGCTACTACCTGCTGCGTGCTACTGCTGTTACGGGAGAAGGAGAGTGGAAATTTGGATTTTTTTTTTTTCTCTCTCTCTCTTTTTGACTTATTTTCACTCGATTTTTTTCTCTCTCTCTTTTTTGATCTCTCTCTCTTCTTCTTTTTTTTTCTCACTCGATTTTTTTCTCTCTTATTTATCTACTTCTCTCTTTTTTTTTTTGCTTTTTTTTCAAATCTGATCTACTATTAGATTTATTTTTCAGTTTTTTTCAGATTTTTTTTCTCTCAAATTTAAGAAAAACAAAAAGATGAAAAGATAAGACTATGGAGATGGATTTGGACTCTGATACCTGAAGATATGGAACTTTAGCTCTAATACTAATTTGACGGCGGGCGGACGGAAGTGATTTAGGGTTTGTGGTGGGAAATTAGGGAAGAACTTAGGCTTTTTGGGAATAAATTAAGATTTGGATCTCACGCCTAGGCAAATCACACGCCCATTCTCTCACGAATTACTCGAGAAAAGATTTGATAAAGCAAATCACATGCTCTCAAAAGAAATCATATTTCACTCTCCATTTCAAATTAGGATTTTACAAACCATATATGTATACAATTCTAAAACAATAAGATAATAACAAATCTCTAAAAAATCAAAAATCTAACTAAATTCTTAATCAAATCAAATCAAATCAAATCAAATCCAACTAAATAATTAATCTCATCTCTACGAGTGCTTAAGTTACAAGATTTTCAAATTCTCAATTGGTGGATAGAATAACGGAAGCGTTCCTTCCAAGAGTTCATTTGTTTTAGCGGTCCAACAACTTTATCTCTTGTCAAGCGTAGCGTATAGTTAGAGGTCACGGTCAATTCTTCCCTAACAGATTATCTGATGTAAATCTTATAGTTGTTCATCCATATTGTCCCGTAACAAGCCGGTAAAAAAGAAAATAACTTGTCATGATACCAACTAAGTAGAGTTAAAGTTGTCATTTTCCAATTGTTAAAATACAAAATAATTTCTCTCAACTCACACTACAACTTCAGAGTTTTTGTACAGTAGCAGGGTCTTTCAATATGGTATCAGAGCAACAGATTCAATTCCTGCTGGGCACGCATTGGTTTCTACCCAAAAATAGGTGTTAAACCTGCGGGGGCGTGTTAAAATACAAAATAATTTCCCTCAACTCTCACTACAATTTCAGAGTTTTGGTGCAGTGGCAGGGTTTTTCAACATGATATCAGAACAACACAGGTTCGATTCCTGCTGGGCACGCATTTAATTGTGGGTTTTAATGCGGGGGCGTGTTAAAATATAAAATAATAAAATAATTTCATAAAATAATTTCCCTCAGGAGTTGTGGTGCGTTAAAGCAACTTCGGTGTCTTGGTCAGTGGCAGGTCTTTCAACACCAATAAATAGGAAAAAAAAAACACTATTAACACGCAAAGAAAAAATAAAA